>ML330931.1:0-12920 GCA_005239505.1 Nicotiana paniculata
TATATATATATATATATATATATATATATATATATATATATCTTTCAATCTCGTCGTGGCGTACAGCCCTCTCCCATGAGAGTGGCGGAAATAACACTCTGCTCGCGGAATGTAAATTGTGAAGCGGTCACATGCACATACAATCCACACATTTGTTCTTTATAAATTACTCTTCGTGATCAAATCCTAAAAATCTCTTTAATTCCATGATCTCAGGGAAACAAGCCGCATGTAACATTAATTCACTAAGCATATAGTTCATTTCAAGGAAAAACATAAAGCATGGGGTAGGCCTAACTACCTGGACATAACAATAATAGCCGCTACGTACAGACTCTCGTCACTTTGTACGTACGTAGCCCCCACAGTTATCACATATAGCATTTAAATCACCTAGGGGTACAGTTTCCCCCTTACAAGGTTAGAAAAAAGACTCACCTCGTGTCGAATCTACTCCTCAGACCAAGAACGCGCCCGAAACTCCGAACTCTACACCCGAGGACTCGAAACTAGCCAAATGTTATACAAATTCATCAATTTATGCTCAAAGTATGGAAATCCTCCTACTACTAAGTCAAATTCGCCATTCTTGAAGAAATCCTAAAATCCAACCCTAGGCCCGCATGCTCGGATTCCAAAAATTTTCGAAGAAAACACTCACCCATAGCCTAAGGATCATTAATATACGATTTTTGAATGATTTCATAGCCAATTCACGGGTAATTTTCTAAATTCTCAAAGGCCCTAGGTTACTACCCAAATTCCTAAATTTTCACTAATTAAGTAGTTAAATTCCACTAAGAATGCATGAATTAACTAGATCTGGATAGAATCTACTTACCTTTTAATAGTTGAGTCGTTGAGCCCTTTTCCCAAGCTCTCAAGGTGTTCTAATGGAGGAAGAAGTGAAGAAATAACGAAGAATCCCGTATTTAAGAAACAAACTGTCTGATAGTGTTTCCACACCTGCGGTCTCACACCAGCGAGCAAAGGCTCGCACCTGCGGAAATGGACGAGGAAGCCTGGGCTCGCACCTGCGGAGTGGAGACCGCACTTGCGAATCCGCTCCTGCAGAAGTGGAACATTGTCCGCACCTGCGAGAAATGGACATCCCGCTAGGGGTCGCACCTGCGAGGTTGGGACCACAGGAGCGTTCCCGCACCTGCGGTCAACACCATCACAGGTGCACTAGTAGCTATTTCAGCTGGTTTTTGGCTTCGTGTGGTGTCCGGGAGGCACTTGGTCCCACCCGAGCCACCACCTAAATATACCAACAAGTCCTCAAAATCGACCATGTTGAGTACCAATAGGTCCACTCGGGTCTCCAGACCCCCAATAGATATCACATATGACCGATACATACGCTCCACAACAACAATATCGCCCATCGGAGTCGACACATGAACATATGTAACTAAAGACTCACGGGCCATATCCAGAAAATTGGCAAAATATGAAGAAACATAGGAATATCTAGTACCAGGGTCAAATAAAGCCAAAGCATCTTGGCAACAGACTGAGACAATACATGTGATCACTGCATCGGAGGCCATAGCATCTGGCCTAGCTGGAAAGGCATATATACGGGCCTGACCTCCACCTGCTCGACCTCCCCCTCTAGGGCGGCCTCTAGCTGACTGACTACCACCCCTGGCTGCCTGGGTGGGTGGTGAAGTAACTGGAGCTGAAGTCAAAGGTTGGCTCCTCAACTGAGATGGACCTCCAAGAAGATGAGGACACTTCCTCCTCATATGAGCGAACTCTCCACACTCATAACAGCTCCCTAGAGCTGGACTCTGGGACTGAAATGAACCCCTGGCACCAGAATGGCCACTAGGAGAACCATGCATAAAAGAACCCTGAGCTGATGGTTCTCGAGTTGTACTCTGGGGTGGAAGGGCACCGAATGAAGAATGTCCTGGCTGAAAACCGCGAGGACCATGCCCCGAAGATGCACCACCATAGGCTAGGCGGCCTGACCGAGGAGGCCTGAATGAACGACCTCTACTACGCTGAAACTGCCCCCTGGAAGGAGCACCACTAGGACCACCCGATCCACGAGGCCTCTTGGCCTCCCTCTCTACCCGCTCCTGGCGGCGAACCGACTCAATATCTCGAGCAATATCAACAACGTGCTCAAATGTAGCATCTGATAATCTCTCCCGTGTAATGAAAAGGCAGAGCTGATAAGTAAGTCCATCTTTAAACCTCTTAATCCTCTCCCTATTAGTAGGGACCAACTCGGTGGAATGACGAGCCAACTCCAAAAACCGCATCTCGTACTGCATCACTGATAGCTCCCCATGATGCAGCTGCTCAAAATGCCTGCGCTGCTCCTCCCGGTGAGACTGGGGTACATACTTCTCTAAGAAGATATTGGAGAACTGCTGCCAGGTAAGGGGTGCTGAACCAACAGGCCTACGCCTCTCAAAATATTCCCACCAAGTGAAAGCAGCACCAGAAAACTGAAACGTAGCAAATGAGACCCCACTGGTCTCCAAAATCCCAGCAGTACGCAGCATCCTCTGGCACTTATCTAGAAAACCCTGAGCATCGTCGCCCTCAGCACCAATGAATGTTGGAGGATGTAGTCTACTAAACCTCTCCAGCCTACACTGCTCATCATCTGGCATAACTGGGACCACAAAGTCCTGAACTGGAGCAACCGGCTGGGCTGGAACCGCCCCCCGGTGTCTGCTGGCCCTGAGTAGCCTGCTCAGGTGTTCGGCAACTGGAGTTTGACTGCCTCCCCCCACCTGAGAAGTAGCGGCAACTGCCTGAGGAAGGCTGGTACACACCGTCAAGATTTGAGCCAAGGTCTCCTGAAGACCTGGAATAACAATAGGCACTGCAGGCTCCTGAGCCTGCCCCGCTGGAGCAACTGCGACGGGAATCTGACCCTGAACAGTAGGGGGATCATCTAGCACTACCCTGGCTGTTGCATGGGCTGGCCCCTACCTCTACCACAGCCTCGACCCCTCACTGGTCTAGCTGGTGGCTGATCGCCTTGATCGGTGGCGCGAGTCCTCACCATGTGTGAGAGAATGAAACAACAGAAGTTTAGACTTCCCGTATCAATCAAATGGCACGACATAATTCAAGAAAAATGAGATTTTTCCTAAGGGCTCTGTAGCCTCTCGAAGATAAGTACAAACGTCTCCGTACCGATCCACAAGACCTTACTAAACCTTCTCATGACCGTTGAGTCCTATGTAACCTAGGCTCTGATACCAATTTGTCACGACCCCAAATCCTAAGCCGGCCGTAATGACGCCTATCATGGAACTAGGCTAGCCAACACTTTTCAGATTATCAATATATCTCATAATTTCCCAAATATTTAGGTGATTTTAAAAATATCAAAAAGAGATAAAACAAATACATACTTCGCCAAAACCTAGAGTCAACTGCCATGAGCATCTAAGACTGAAAATACAATGTACAACCATGACTTGATACAACAAAAGTCTGAGGTACAAAAGACCAAAAGAAACTATGATTTGAGGGAAGGAAAAGAGGTGAGATGGGGACGCTGAGCAGCTACCTCAATCCTTGAACAACTCCAAGCTCGTCCGGAAATCAACTAGTGGGATGGTCCGGTACCTGGATCTGCACACAGAGGTGCAAGGAGTAACGTGAGTACGCCAACTCAATAAGTAATCAATGTAACTAAAAACTTGAGTGTCGTGACGAGCATTTAAATCATGTAAGTCCATATAATGAATAACAGTGGAAATGAATAAACCAAGTCAGAAATCTACAATTCCGAATATTTCATAAAAACTCCGGTTTCCATTTAAAAATCTCATAGGAAAACTTTTATCCAACCTTTATTATCAGAGGCTCGGTGTAAAGAAGAGTGAAAAACAACATTTTCATAAAATATAAGCCCCTTGGGCACAGTATCACTCACAATAAAGCCTCTCGGGCAAGCCTCTCAGTCATTCGTGACTCCACTACCAGTATCTCATGCTCTCACATAACACTCGTACTCAGTAAGTACCATGAACACACACAATTGCTGCAGCGGGAAGCCCGCTCCACTAGTATATATATATATATATATATATATATATATATATATATATATATATATATATATATATATATATATATATATATATATATATATATATANCCATATAATAGTCGACTGCGCTCACTGGGGGGTGTACAAACTCCTGGAGGGGCTCCTTCTGCCCAAGCGCTATATCTGCTACGACGTGCAACCCGATCCAATATGTATATAATCTATATTGCTGCAGCGTGCAGCCCGACCCACATATAATATATAACATATATATGGCTGCGGCGTGCAACCCGACCCACATATAATATATACCATATATATTGTTGCGGCGTGCAGCCCGTCCCATATCTCTCCTCACATACTCGGTGCTCGCAGCCACTTGGGCAATTTATCTCAACTCACGGGACTCAGCCCCAAATACTTTTCAGAGTTTTCAAAGTAGTGTGATAACAGAGAAAATAACAACAAGTAGGAAATAATGACTGAGTTCACAATTTACTAACAAGATAGTGGTAGAATAGTGTAAAAGTACACCCCCCGAGGGTCTAAACAATTCGGCACAAAGCCCCAAACATGGAAAATACCCCTAAGGGTCTAATCAGATCGGTACGAGGCCCAGACATGGCCCACCTCCCATAAACAAGTATAAACTTCCGAAACACAAGATACAATAAGGTTTCAAATCGAATACGCGGCTTAACAGTCGCTACGGGACGAATCAAGTCGCAATCCCTATCGGTGCACACCCCCACGCTCGTCACCTAGCGTGTGCGTCACCTCATTTATCAACACAATATCAATAATGGGGTGTCATACCCTCAAGTTTAGAGTTACAATCGTTACTTACCTCAAAACAGCCCAAAAGCTACTCCGCGATGCGCTTGCCCCTCGAATTGGATCCCAAAAGCTCCGAATCTAACCAAAATCAGATTAACATTATCAATATACGCTAATGTAACAAAACCCAATCGAAAGATATAAAATTTTAACACAATTCTCGAAATTCGGCCAAATCTGAGCCCCGGGCCCACGTCTCAGAATTCAATAAAATTTACATCACTAGAATCTTCATCCACCCACGATTCTATACATACCAAAAACTCCACAATCGGACCATAAGTACCCACTCAAATCACCAGAAGAATTTCCAATCTTCCTCCCTATTTTCCTCAACTTTTCCCACTTTAATTCTTCAAATTACAAGCCTAATTCGAATCAAATTAGCATAGAAACAAGTTTTATAATCCGGGAACTTACCTCCACCGAAGACCCTCAAATTCTTTCTTCAATTTGCTCTCAAATAAACTCCACCCCTATGTAACATTGGAAGAATGACCAAAATTTTGCGGAGGCACTCTTTTATACTGTTCTGCCCAGTTAATCCGCACCTGTGGAACTTTCCTCGCACCTGCGGTCCTAGGTGCGCACCTGTGGTCCCAGGTGCACACCTGCGAAAACCCACTAACAGTCCAATTCTCGCACCTGCGGTCCCTTTTCCGCACCTGTGGCTTTACAGGTGCGGCCAATTCTTCGCACCTGCGGACTCCTCCTGCCTAGCCTCTTTGTGCACCTGCGCATAGACCTTCGCACCTGCGGCTTCCCATCCGCAGGTGCGGCCACACCAGCAGCTTAACACTAGCAGCTATTTGCTGCAAATTTCCCAAGTTTAAACCTCCGCCAACCATCCGAAATCAATCATAAGCCCTTCGGGTTCTCAATCAGACATACCAACACACCCCATAGCATCATTTAAACTTAGTCGAGCCTTCAAAACACCAAAAACAATACGAAAACACCAAAATTACATCAAATTCACGCCTATTAACTTTGAAACTTCTAAATTTCGCCAATGATGCCGAAACCAACAAAAACACATCCGATTGACCTGAAAATTTTCACACATATCCAAAATGACATTACAAACCTGTTCCAACTTTCAGAATTCCATTCCGACCCCGATAGCCTATTTTTCAGTGCCGACCAGAAATCGTCAAAAACTAACTTTCGCCAATTCAAGCCTAATTCTACACCGGACAGCGAAACTTCATTCCGAACACACTCTAAGTCCCAAATCACCTAACGAAGTTATCCGAGCCATACAATCCGTATTCCGAGGTCGTTTACCAATAAGTCAACTCTCAATTGACTTTTTCAACTATAAGATAATTTAAGAGACTAAGTGTCTCTGTTCTCACCACGACCACTCCGAACCCAAACCATCTGACTCAACACAACATAAATAGGCTAAGAAATATATGATAAATTATAAGTGGGGGAAACGGGGCAAATCTCACGAAACGACCGGCCGGGTCGTTACATTTTTAGTTGCTAGTTTTTGGCTACAGCAGTGTGTTACGCGATTGCGGGGATTTGGATGCGATCACGATGAGTAAAATGGCAGAAATTGGCCAGTGCTTCGTGATCGCGTAGAGGAAATATTCTGCTGCACTGACCCGACTTTGGAAGCTTATATCTCTCAATCTATAAAGAATTTGAATATGATACAAAAATAAAAGTTGTATCCCTTGGGTGTAGTTTTCAAAAAGTCAAACCATTTGAAATTTGGAGTTTTGTACAAAAGGTTATGACCATTATACTAGAGGATGTTTGGAAGAGCTGGGCACTTGTTCGCGATCGTGAAACTTTTACCGCGATCGCGAAGGGAAAATTTTGGGCGGAGAAAAGTTATGCTTCGCTATAGGTGGAGCATTTTCTATGATCACGATGAGTAAATACCTGGGCAGAAGCTATATTTCGAGGTTTCAGCTATATTTAACATATTTGGAGTTATGGAGCTCGGATTGAAGCGATTTTCACCATGTTCTATATCCGAAAGTAATTATACTTCACGATTCCATGGTTATATTCAAGAACAAAAGTTTAAGATTTGGAGGTCAAGTTGTTATCGGAATTTGATAAAATTGGTATGGTTGATCTCGTATCGGAATGGGTTGTCGAATTTTTGTGAGTTTTATCGGGTTCCTGTATGTGGGCCCCACTGCCAACTTTTCGAGCGGAATTGAGAATTTTTATAAATTGTTAAATTTCAAGCATTGGAGTATATTTTTAATTAATTTGCACGTTGTTTGACTAGTTTTGGAGCATCAAACATCGATTTGAGTTGTTTGAAGGGATTAGGAGCCGGTTATGGGACTCCGGAGAAAGGTAAGTCTCCTTTCTAACCTTGTAAGAGGAAAATTTTTCCATAGGTGAATTTGATTAAAAATGTGAGTATTTGTGGTGGCTACGCACACACGAAGTGACGAGAGCCCGTACGTAGCTACTATTCCTGTTATGTCCGGGTAGTTTAGATTTACACCATGCTTTGTGAACACCATTATTTGATGATACTTACTATTTGTGATAAATGGAATTAAGTTGAGAATTTCTACGGATTTAAAGCTTCCAGTTGGATTGCCTTTTTCTTTTAAAGAAAAGAATTTAAGAAAGAATTCGATTTAAATGATTAAATTTATATTTGACCGTGTCGCATGAATGATTCGCGAGAGGGGTGAGTAGATGCATCTATGGTTCGCGCCATTCGACCCTCTAGTAGTGCACAATTTAAATATTATTTTGGATCGGGTCGTACGACCTCGGCATGATTTGCTCATCTTTGTATTGCTTTCCTTGAAATTTATAAATAATGATATTGCCTCTCTGGTCTGAGATAATTTGATAAATGATGAGACATGAATTTGTAAAACTTTTATTATCAATGGAATTGTTTACTTGCTTCATTATTTCCTTGAATTTATTGTCGTTTTTAATAAATCCACGACTTATTATATTATTGATGGCCATAGTAAGTGTCAGAGTCGACCTCTCTGTTTAACCAAAAAATTATATCCTTTGACTAAAGATATTTCTAAGATGAACACGGGTTAGTGATAATCAAGGAAATAGAGAAAAACGAGTAATAGACAATATTGCAGAAATATAGAAAAGTAAAGTAGATTGTATTCGAAAATTAGATGCCTTTACAAGCTGTATTCCCGTCCCTTATATAGGAGATTCCTTGATATAACATACAATTCTTTCTATGATTTCCCATTAATGGCGATGACATTAATGGTGTGTTACAAAGGATAACGGTAATTGGGGTACGGTTACATAAGTACGAGTAATCAATTGTGGGTCCTTGAATCTGCCCGTAGCTTTATCTAGATTCATTCTGACCGTGTCTCTTCCTTGTCTTGATCAGGTTGAGTTTCCCGTGGCTGATGAGCTCGAGGGTTTATTGAATCGTGCCTCTTTGTTCCGTACCTCTTCAAAGAATCACATCCAGCTGTCGCGTTCTCCTGTATTCAAATAACTGGCTGAGTTGTCAAGAGTTGGCTTACGTGTGAAACTCTTTTTTTACCAATACAGATAGTCCCCCACTTACCATATATTTATCGATTAATATTTGGTAAGTGGATACTCATTTATAGCGGGAATATTTTTCCGCCGCTTTACCTTGAAACATTGTATCCTTCTCTGAATCATAGGCGTCGTTTGTCAGTTCTATTTAATACTCATACCATGTGTCCTTGTCGGATTAGTTCTGCATTTACTCGGCACCTTTTAGGGTTTTTGCGGCTGCGTCAGTCCCAAAGTGACACCTTCAATTATGACTTTTCATCATCATTTTTCTTTTTTTCCATGTTTGACGATTGTCCTCAAGTATAAATACCTTTCTTTTGCTTCCACGAAACACTTTCTAACTTTGTCTTTTGTAAGGAACTTTTTCTTGCCTTTGTAAACATGTCTTCTTCAAATCGACCTTAGAGAGTAATGGATATTGAAAAATTAACGCCATCTTCTGCTCCGGCTAGGATTCGGAGGGGTGGTAGACTTAGGAGTCTAGGATCCACTCCTTCGAGAGGCTCTTTTTCTTCTCAGATAGTTTCCCCTCCTTCCGCTAGGTCTCTAGTTTCTCCGAGGTTTAGGGCTTCCCGGTCTTTGTCTAGAGGTAGAGGTGAACGCCTTCGTGAACCTGGATTTGATGAAATTGTTCCTGCTGAGTTTGTATTTGCTAGAGATAATCAAGTTCCTGTAGACCAATCTTCTTCCCTTGAGAGTGTCGAAAGGTATCCAACCCTTATTACTGAGGGTCAGATTTTCCTTATTCGTAGGGAGTGTTTTTGGAGGCTTGATTTCCCTGTCTACATTTCGAATAGTAATCAAAGAATAACGTCTTACAAGACGAGATATTCTTTTGTTTATACGTACCCTTTTACTCTAGGGTTTAGACCTCCCATTGATCTAGTCATAATTGAATTCTGTCGTTTCTTCAATATTTTCTTAGGACAAGTTGGTCCGATTGTGTGGCGATTTGTCGCATGTCTTAGGAGTTTAGCTTATTTAGCCTCGGTTCCTTTTACTTTAAACCATCTTATTCATATCTACTCTATTGCCTTGTTTCTTCAAGGGGTTTTTACTCTGACTGCTAGGAGCAAAAGAGTGCTGGTAACCCCTGGAGATGGTAAGGATAGGGCTTGGTACCTCCGGTATGTTGATGTACCCATTGTTGGTTTAATGGGTGAATAAAATCTTTCATTCCCTGAGAAGTGGAATCGTGCACGTGAGTATGCTTTAGCTCACATCTATTTACTTTTCCTCGTTCTGACTTGAGATGTTTTACTAACACCATATTTGTTTCTTCTTCTCTCAGCAATCATGGGTATTGTTGAGAATGCCTCCGGTATTCGTGATTGGGTAGAAAAATTGTTGTTCGTTGCTCCTTTAGAAGAGAGATCTTGGAAGTACTTCACTGGGAAGTACGGTTGGCATGTAAAGACCCGCGGGAAGTGAAGCTTTTGATCTTGCTTCTTTCCTTAATCGAGCCTCTTCTTTCTTTGTCGCTTAAATTTTTTCCCCTTTGATAGGATTCTCTGCTCGTGGGGTGTCTGCTTCATCTATCCCGAAGATGTCTTTAGACCAGGCCCAAGAGATTGTTGTTGGTTCATCTTCCTCGAAGAGGAATACTGGAGAGTCCCGTTCCGTAGAAGAATAAGAAGAGGAGGGTGCTTTGGTGTGCAGGCCACGGACTTTGCCTTCCGTGTCTGTGGTTGAGCCCTCTACCTTCGAAGATGTTTCACATTCCCCCATTCATAAGTCTGTAGATTACTTGTTCCATGAAGGTTTTGACCTTGCTCCTGATGATGTCCCTTTGGCTGCTGCTTTTTCCTGCTTCTTTAAGAGAAGCTGTCTCATTTGCTCTTTTGGCTATGACGGCTTCTGTTTTTGCTTTGCCCGTGGCTTCCTCAACTCTTCAATCCTCCGTGCATGTTGTTGTTTCATCTCTGCCTGCTTCCATGCCTTCCGCTAGGGAAGTAGGGTCTTCCAGCAGAGAGATGCGACAGGTGATAATAGAGGTTCCAGCTGAGGGGAATCTTTTCAAGAAAACGGGTGAGCCCGAAGTGTGGCTCAAGCCTTTGATAGGTCCCACTGAGAAAACCAAGCTAGCCAGCCATAGTGCTCTTACATGGGCCAATGAAGTTGTGCATACCTCTTTGAAGGTATGATGCAGGTTATCCTCTTTCATTTTCGTATATGAAATTTATCATATCTAATTGGTTTATTTCTTGTAGATTAATCTTATAGGCATGGAGCTCATGAAGAGGATCTCAAATACGGATCAGGAGACAAAAGAGTTGCAGGCCGATGCTGATAACTGGAAAGCACAATATGATAGCCTAAGGATTGACATGGATACCTTAGAAGAGGAAAGGAGTACCTTGAAGCGGCAGATGAGGCTCGTGGCGGCAGAACATGCAGTAGAGAAGGCTTCTTCCAGTCAGGCTGATAAAGACAAGAGTATCCTGGAGTCCTCATTTGCTGAGCAGCTATCCCGCGCCTCAGAGGAGATTAGAGACTTAAGAAACTTGCTGGGATAGAAGGAGGAATACCCAGGCGAGCTCGTGCAATCACTCACCCGTACTCAAGAGGATCTTCGTAACGCTTTAGATAAAGTTCAAACTCTGGAGGAGTTGATTGTACCGTTAAGGGCCGACCATGAAGCTGCTGAAGCGGAGAAGGACGGATTGAGAGCTGAGCTTCAAGTATGGGCAAGGGATTATGAAGATCTTGAAGAGGTGGCTGCTGTTGATGTGAGCTGGGCGTATATGAATTCTCGCCTTGGCACATTGACGGAAATGAGTCAAGAGGGTTTCGACCTTAGTGCTGAAATAGCTAAAACTAAGGAAGCCATGGAGAAGGCTAAAATAGGTCATAACCTCTCTTTACCTGATGGTGAGACTCGTGCTGCTCGTGCCTCTTCATCCCTAGTTGCTCTCGCTCCTTCTGCCAGTGAAGTCAACCCCCCTCCTGAAGAAATTTAAGAAGTTGGTTCACCCTATTTTTTTATCGTTTTCTCAATTGGTGGTTACCCCCAGTCCCATCGAGGGTAAATTTGGATCTCTTTAAAGTCCCCAAATGACAACTTAGGGGCACCTCAATGTATAAAAATTCTATACGGCTAAGTATAAGTTAATACTTAGTTTTTACTTAGCCGTTTTAATATATTAATGCTAGTATGACTTTTGTTTTCCGTTGAGTTTTTGTTTCACTCGTTAAGTCTTTTGCATGCTTCATTTTTTGAGGTTTTAGTTTTACCTATGAGTTTTGCATATAGAATGTTTTAGATTACTCGTGCCTTTTCGTAATAGGCACGGTGTCATATTAAATGTGTGCCTTTTTGTAGTAGGCATAATTTATGGAAGAGGACCCTTTTTTGATCGACACTTAATGAAGAAGACGTCTCAACTTCATAAATGTGTAATAATGCAATAGAGTGATAGGAATTTTCACATATTTAAGAATGTTTCTGAGGAAAGTTTTTTTTATTGTTTGAACTTTCACAACTTTTTACATGTGTTTGATTATCGTCTAAAACTCATGTTGCAACTGTTTTCTTTTAACAAATTTGATATACACTTGTATTTCGTAACTTTTTTTTTCGTATGTAACAGTTGTTTCGGGTAATTACAAGGGAGCAACTGTTTTTCATTAGTAACAATTATTATAAGAATTGGGGTTTTTACCCGCAACTGTTTTTATTGGAAACAATTTTCTAATAAGTACGAGGGTAATGTTTTATTATTCGTAACTGTTTTATTTGATAACAGTTTTCTGAACAAATACAAGGATTTTGATCTTTCATCCATAACTGTTTTATTTGATAACAATTTTCTATATGAGTACAAATATTTCGTAACTGTTTTTAATCATAACAGTTTTTGAATGAGTACACTGATGATGATCTTTTACACCTAACTGCTTTTGTTACAACAGTTTTGATTAAGTATAAAGATGTACATTTCTTCCTCGTGACTAATACTTTTCCTTTCAACCTGAACATGTTCAAAGGTTTTTTGCATTTTTGCATTAGGCTTTGTATTTGGATGACTCTTTTGATCTCTTTCGATTATGCTAGTATCACTTGTGTCATTGGGTAGATGGGTCTTCAGGCTCGAGCTTTTGACTTTCTGATAGTCTTCTTTGCTTCGTCTTAGCCTTCCATACTGTATAGTCCCCCAAGTGTTTGAGCTTTGAAGAATGAGATCTCGAGCACTTGATTATTTCTTCCCTGTGGTCCTTTTCCTAAAAAGGAAAAACATTCCGGACTCGAAAGTATATAGTTTTTTAGATGATGACTGCTTAACCCTTTAAAACGTCCATCAGAAAGTGTAACCTTAGACCGAGAATTGTGTTATCTCCTTGCATCTTTGAAGGTTTAATATCATCATTTGGTGATGGGTTAGCTTTATGCCTATCATCTAAAAAAGTTAGTAAAATTTTTAAATGTTCAAAATAAAATTGAACGTTTGATACCTGACTGGTGGTACTTCTTTTCCTTAGAAGTAATACTTCTTTAGGTGGATGGCGTTCCAGCTTGTTGGTAGAA
>ML330932.1:0-104956 GCA_005239505.1 Nicotiana paniculata
TAATAGGGTTTATTTTATGTGTAGGTGAATTGGAAATGGAAACGGGGCTAAACGGATTCAAATGCGTCACCCTTGCCTATACCTAAGAAGTTTAAAATGCCTGAAGTTCTCAAATATGACGCAACAACTGATCCACGTGATCATGTGACTGCTTTCACTACTAGAGTAAAAGGCAATGACTTAACAAAACAAGAGATTGAATCAGTCCTTGTCAAAAAATTTGGGGAAACACTTACCAAAGGAGCCCTAACCTGGTATTCTCTTCTCCTTGAAAATTCTATTGACTCTTTTGCTGAGCTTGCATATTCATTTATTAAAGCACACTCTGGTGCACAAAAAGTTGAGAAAAGAATGGAAGACATATTCAAAATAAAACAAGGAGACACGGAACTACTCTGTGAGTTTGTAGACAGGTTTCAACGAGAAAGAATGCAATTACCCAGGGTGCCTAATAATTGGGTAGCCATGGAATTTGCGAGCAACCTAAACGATAAAAGCTCAAAAGCCACGAAACGACTTAAGGAAAGTCTAAGAGAATTCCCCGCTATAACATGGAACGATGTATATAATAGGTATAGTACTAAACTCAGAATAGAAGAAGATATCATTGCTCGTTCAAGAGATGAAGATCATTCCAGATCCAGGCGTCCTGAATCAGATAGAAGATCAGGTAAAAACAGGTACGATCCTTACTTAGGACCCTCGGGACATGATATTCGTCCCAAGTTTGAAAAAACTAGGTCAGACTATAGACCACCAGGAAGAGACGTAGTCTTATCCTCATCTAGATCCAGAAAAGATCAAGATGAACGACCTAGAGGTAATGTTGACCCATGTCACCACATAGTTTTGAAGATTGACAAAAGGCTGACCAGTTGAACCAGGTCCATTAGAGCATACATACTTGACCTGACGAGTTAGCACACAAACCTTATATGCATAGGAGATGAATGTGATTGTGAAGTATCAATGAACAAGAAGAGTATCTTCTAATGCGAAAAGGTTTCAAATTGATGAAAGAATAGAAGTCGAATTTAGCAAGGACAGAAACGAAGGAAGGAAGTTGAGTTTGATAAGAACTTGTTCTCCTAGGTAGAGTTGAACTNGAGACGCACAAAGCTGAAGTGAATCAAAGTCTAAAAGAAAAATTCCCAGAGATATTTTGCAAGCAGAATTACTGTGCGATGCAAAGGCTACAGTTCAACTAGAAGAACCAGTTTCATCAGATTGATTATTGAGTCTAGTTGATTGTAGTAGGAGCTTTAATATTGTATCTTTTCAGCTTTCATAGAAGCAATTGTAATAGGTACGTATTGATCAAGTTAGAGTTAACTTGAGGTGTGTAGAAATTAGCTAGGGGCTAGTTACTACAAAGGGTTAGAGTTAATCCTTAGGATTACAAAAGAGTTTATTTTGTAAGTCCGTTTGGCTCAGAGTTTTTAGTGAAGAGTTGAGCAAATCCTACTGAGGAGTCGGTCGTGGTTTTTTCACCTTTTCAGCCACGTGTTTTCCACATAAAAATCTCTGTGTTTTTACTTTACTGCTTCTTATTATTCCACAACAATTGTAGTTGGAACACCAAGAAGAACCATGTTCTTCTACTTACACAGCACTCGAAAATTGGGTACCACACAAAGTAACCTATCTTCTTGTGTGATATTGAAGTCTAAAATATCAATTGGTATTATAGCAGGTTATCCTTGAAAGGCTAAAACCTTGGAGAAGATCAAGATGAGTGCACCACCTAGAAATTGGGAAGGTCAATCAACTGCAAGACCAACACTCTTCAATGACAGTACTACTCATGGTAAAAAAATAGGATGAAGGATCACCTAATTGGAGAAGACTATGAACTCTGGGACATAGTCACTGATGTTCCTCTAGCCACCATGATGAAGATTGCTGAAGGTATAGATATACCAAAGACAAGAGCTGATTGCACTGTTGAGGATCTAAAGAAATGGGAGAAGAATGCAAAGGCCAAAAAGTGGCTAGTATGTGGACTAGGTCCAGACGAGTACAACAAAATCCAAAGCTGCACCACTTCCAAAGAGATTTGGAACACCTTGCAAGTAGACCATGAAGGAACACCTCAAGTAAAAAGGTAAATAGGTATTCTACTGTACTCTCAGTATGAAAACTTAATTAGAAAACAAGGAGAGACTATTCAAGAGATGTACACAAGGTTCACAACCTTGACTAATGAACTGAAGTCTCTTGGAAGAATCATTCTTGAAGAGGACAAGGTTGAAAAGATCCTAACAAGGGTCTTGCCTATTTCTTGGGAAAGCAAAATCACTGCTATCCAGGTATCTAAAAATATGTTAACCCTCAGATTGGATGAGCTAATTAGAAACCTCACTGCCTATGAACTAAGAAGGCAAACAATGAATATGGATGGTCCAAAGAAGGAGAGGATTCTAGCCCTAAGAATCACTGAGGGAGAAGATCTGGAAGATGATGAGATGGCCATGATCACCAAAGAATTCAGAAACTTTCTCATGAGGAAGAAAGGCATCTCTAGAGGAGGAAACTACGACAAAGCAAAGGCTCCAGAAAGACCAACCAGTGAGGGATGCTATAAATGTGGTAAGACTGACCATCTCATTAAAATTGTCCTCAGTGGGAAGTAGAGTGGAAAAAGGAAAGATATGAGAGAAGGAACAGGAGGAAGGAACATGTTCAACCCAAGACAACCACAACAAAGGCTATGGTTGCTACTTTGGGGGAAAGTTCAGATAAGAATCAGAAGATGGGGAGACTGAAGATCAAGCGCTCATGGAAATTGGAGAATTTGACAAGGAATCACATGAAGAACCAGAGGTAAGTATCTCTCATCTTAAAAACAAAGTAAAGTTCCTATCTAAGGAAAAACTCTCTGAGTTGCTACTTGATTTCATAGATGATTCTGAGGAAACAACCAAAGAGAAGGATCAACTATCTAAAGAATGTGCAATGCTAAAAGCAAAATGCATAAACCTGGAAATCAGAGTCAGTGAATCTGAAAAGAAAAACACTGACTTGTTGAACCAGGTTCATCCTCTTGAAACTGAGATTCTAGAACTAAAATCTGAAAACTTAAAGCTAAAGCTAGGATCAAGTAAAAAGGTTGTTGATCATTCTCATATCATGTTAGAAGAAAACATAGGAAAATTAAAAGATAAGATGTATGCCAAGGACGAACAAATAAAAACTCTTAATGAACAACTTGGCAATGTCAAACATGAATTAGATCAAACCTGTAAATGAAATAAATCCTCTGACGCACTGATATGGCTTCAAGAGAATCATAGTAGCAACAGGAGAGGGATTGGATTTTGAAGTCAATTTCCCAAGTGGGATCCCAAAAACAAGTATCTCACTCTTCCTGAGAATAAAATCTACACCAATTGTAGTAAGACTGGACACTACAAATATGAGTGTATTATAAAAGACCAGGCCAATCGAAAAAATGAGAGGTTTGTAAAAGGGAAAAACTGGCTACCAAATTGGGCCAGGAAAAATTTGATTCATCCATTCTCTCATAGAAAAGGACCCAAACTAGTTTGGGTTCTTAAAACTAATCCCTGATTCTTTTGTAGGTTCAAGTAAGAGGAGGTAGCCAAATTTGGTATTTGGATAGTGGCTGCTCAAAGCATATGACTGGAAACATGGAACAGTTCCTTTCACTTGAAAGTCTCCAAGGAGTAAATGTCTCCTTTGGAAACGGAAAGAAAGGTGAAATTATTTGGGGTTGGTAAGGAACCTGAATATGAGGAGCTTGGGCTGATAAGAAACTGTGATCACACTGAAGCAAGCATGAAAAGTGGAACATGTGATGGACTAGGTTCAACTACCCTAAGCATCATGACAGGGGGAACTCAACATATGCAACATGTCTCTTATCCTGCTCTACAGCAACAAGACACCATGGATTTGTCTAGGAATGAACTACTGGTACTCAAACCACACAGATATCAGAGTTCTCACCCTCTTGAGAACATCATAACAGATTTAGCATCCGGAATCAAAACAATATCATCCTTGAAAAATCTGTGTGCGTTTGATGCCTTTCTATCTATGATCGAACCAAAGAACATTGGGGAAGCCCTACAAGATGCTGATTGGTAAATTCCATGCAAGAAGAGCTGAATCAGTTTGAAAGAAGTCAAGTATGGCACTTGGTACCCAGTCCACTAGACAGATCAGTGATTGGCACCAAGTGGGTTTTCAGGAACAAGCTCGATGAGGATGGAACTGTTACAAGGAATAAGGCAAGACTAATTGTTCAAGGGTATAGTCAAGAATAAGGAATTGACTATGATGAGACCTTTTCCCCTGTGGCAAGAGTGGAGGCAATCAGACTTCTTATAGTCTTTGTTGCACACATGGAATTCACTCTTCATCAGATGGATGTTAAGAGTGCCTTTCTCAATGGCTATCTGAAGGAAGATGTATTTGTTAAGCATCCTCCAGGTTTTGAAAGCAAAGAGTCACCTGACCACGTATACAAACTCGACAAGGCTCTATATGGTCTTAAACAAGCACCAATAGCATGGTAGAAAAGATTATCAAAATTCCTGCTAGAACATGGGTACAAACGAGGCAAAATTGATAGTACTTTGTTCTTAAGGGAAAAAGGTAAGGATCTTCTGGTTTGTGCAAATATATGTGGATGATATCATATTTGGAGAGACTTCTGAGAATTGAGCAAGGAATTTTCTATGCTAATGGGAAGTGAGGAGATGAGCATGATGGGTGAGCTAAACTTTTTCTTAGGCTTGAAAATTAAGCAAAACCCAAATGGAACAATGATCCACCAACAAAAGTATGTGAAAGAATTGCTCAAGAAGTTTAAAATGGAAGACTCAAAAGAAATAGACACTCCCATAGCCACAACTACAAAATTGGATGTGGATGAACCTGGTTCATCTGTTGATCAGAAGCTATATAGAGGGATGATTGGGTCTCTATTGTATCTCACTGCCAGCAGACCTGATATTGTGTTCAGCGTGGGATTGTGTGCTAGGTTTCAGGAAAATCCAAAGGAGTCCCACCTCACTGCAGTAAAGAGAATTTTGAGATATTTGAAAGGCACCACTGATTTATGCCTTTGGTATCCTAAAGGTAGTAATTTCGACCTTGTAGGATATGCTGATGCTGATTATGCAGGATTCCTGGTTGACAGGAAAAATACTTCAGGTATGGCTCACTTTTTGGGTTCATGTCTTGTGTCTTGGGCTACCAAGAAATAAAATTTAGTAGCCTTGTCTATTGCTGAGGCTGAATATGTGGATGCAGCCTCATGTTGTGCCCAGTTGTTATGGATCAAACAAAAACTCATGGACTTTGATATTGGTGTGGGATGCATTCCTATATTTTGTGATAACACTAGTGCTATTAGTATGACGAAGATACCAGTTCATCACAAAAGAACTAACCACATAGATGTGAGACACCATTTCCTAAGGGATAACTATGAAAAAGGAATGATCTCAATCGAATTTTGTGCTACTGATCATCAAATTTCTAATATATTCACTAAAGCACTTAGTAGGGAGCATTTTGAGCGAAACATGCTGGAATTATGGATGATTAAGATCACCTGATTGAAGAGAAAGAAATTTTTTATATAAATGAATTTTGGCTAGAAAACTTTTGGGTACTTAATCAGATTAAAAATTCCTCAGCATCATGTCTTTATTGCCATACTCTTGTGCCATGTATTAATATGATTCCATGGATACTAAAAATGTTTATCTATCTTTGTAAATTGAGGCAATCTAAAGATTTCAAACAGGATGAACCTGGTTCATCTATGATGATTCATTTGACTGATGAGGTACGTACTCTTCTCCATATAGTAATTCAATTATAGTCACACATGAGCAGGATTCTATCTATATTTGGTTCATTACTAATTCTCTGTACTAATCCATAAATGAACCCATTCCAAGGAGTCATAACAACACTCAATTAGCCTAAAAATAGGAGACTCTCAACCGTCAAATCAATGACACTCCTACAACTATTAGACTTCCACTTGAATTAATTTTTTTATCCGTTGTAAAATTAATGGCCATATGTTATAAAAGATAATTATTATTCCTCTCTTCATAAAGCTTCCTTCAACTAAGGTTAACTCATAGTACACTACCCAAAAACTGCAAAACTCGTCCTTTCCTCTCAACAGAAAAAATGTCTTCACCTCCACCAGCTTCCACATCTAATTCCTCACCGAATCGTGATTACGATGGAGGAAATTCTGAATCTTTCCAATTCTCCATCTATTTACAGCTCCGAATCACCAGAAATTCCATCATCCCCTGAAAATACACCCGTTCTTGAACCCACTCCAAACCCTAATCCTGCCCCCAAGAATCGTCATGTTAAAGTTCTTACCCGAAAATTTGTTGCTTCTGGGGATAGGGAAAAATTCTTGGAGGATATTATTAAAGTAGAAAATTACTAAGTCGGATTCATCCAATGAATCATTTAAATCAGTTAATAAGGAAGAAGCACCTGGTTCAACCAGTTCTGAAAAAGGTAATCTTGAAGTCAACTCTGAATTTACGTCAGCTGATAAAATATTCGTGTTGGTAGGGTCTGTTATTGATGTCGAAATCTCTGAGGGGATCTAGGGAGGGTGGTACCACATTGGCTATTTGTGGTCCCATTCCTGGAACTATGGGAGAAGAAGTCATTGATTTAGAGGGAAGCATAGCAGAGGAAGCTGCAACAGGTCTTTCAAGTCTGAAGAAAGATATGAATGAACCTGGTTCATCGGGGGAAGAAACATTGGCGGAAAGTTTGAGAAAACTAGGGGAGTTTTATAACCCCAAGAGAAGAAGGAATCAGAAACCCAAGAAGGCAACACACCTAGTTCCTTCAAAGAAAAGGAAGATTTCTGAAGTTGCTTGTGTTTCTGCTCCAAAAGTTAGAGCTACTTGTAGCACTGTAAGAGAAGAAGAAGAAAAATTAGAAAAGGCTCTGAAGGAGAGCATGAAGAAGAGAGCAGAAAAAGGAAAAGCAAAAGTTGGAGAGCCTGTTGAGGCTATTAAGATTGAATAAACTGGGTTGGACCTGGTCCAACAGGAGGAAAAACCTGCTCCAGGTGTGGCTGAGACACCAAAACCCACAAAGGCTAAGGCTTCTTCAAAGAAGTCAGCTAGGATGTCTGTCGCACCAACAAAATCTGTTAAGAAGACCAGGGCCAAGCCAAAGAAAGTGAAAGTTGTTTATGATGATGATGCAGATTGGAGTGGAGAAGAGGAGAAGGAAATTGGAGTGGTGACTGACAGGGTTACCATGTTTGGAAAAAGAACAATGCTAAAGGGTAAGCTGGTGAAGGATTTAGAGGAGCCTGGTATGCAGTATCTTATGGAAACTCTGGAGGTACAAGGCTGGAAGGACCTGGTCCTTCGCATGGAAGGCAGGCTAGCAAGATCAGAGTTGGTAGAGCTTATGGGGAATGCAAGTGTCGATGAAGGCACGGTCACGTCTATGGTCAAGGGAATTGAGGTTTCCTTTGATGTCAAAGAACTGGGTGTTATTCTTAACATACCAGCTGAGGGCTATGAGGACTATACAAGGCAAAGATGACCTTGTCTAGATGGGATGGCCTCAGCAATCGACATCACCGGGTTCTTTAGTGATAGTGAGAAGGAGATTGAACCCAGGACGATTTACAAGAGTGAGATGAAGCCTGAGCACATGATACTCTTTGAGTTCGTCATTAATTTCCTACTACCTAGACAAGAAAGAAGGTATATGGAAAATTATATGGATCTTACATTGATTGAATGCTTGTACAGGGGAAAGCAAATTAATTGGCCAGCTTTTATCATCCAACTCCTTGACAGAGTGGTGAACGGAACCAAGGCACACGCAATTCCTTATGGCTTCATGCTGACAGCAGTGCTTGCACATTTTGGGGTTCCAGTAAACAAGGCTGAGATGGCTACGGCCAAAGATTATTTTGGGAAGGAAACTTTGCTTACATGTGACTACAATGTCAATGTTCCTGTGGATGAACCTGGTTCATCTAGGAAGCAAACAGTCAACAGCAAAGTTAGAACTTTGGTGCAAGATAACGAGATTAAGGATATGGGGATCCTTTGCTTAAAGTCTCGTGTGATTGAGGTTGAAGAAGAGCGAGATGCTCTTAGAGCTGAATTAGAAAAGGAGAAAGAAAAGAACGAGGGTGTTCTTCAGCAGATGCTGTCTCTCCTAAAATCCAAGTCCACAACCTCCACTGCACCTTCCCATTCTTAGGCTTCTTAGAGCTTCCTTAAACCCTCTTTAGACCAGTTGTTATGCTTCTTTTGTTTTTATTCTATTTTGCTCATGGTTAGGGCTGTTTTTGTTTTGTTTGTATGGTGTTTGATGTACGTTCCTACTCAATGAATTTTTGCTGTTTTGTTATTGACTTGTCTCAATTTCTTAGATAACTTACATTTATTGGTTTCTTATGATGATTAATCATGTTTGCACTTGCAGTAGCCTCAATGGCCATGAGTAATTATTACCAACACTGGTGAGTTTATCATTTTGTAAACTTTTCGATGCCAAAAAGGGGAAAAAGTGCTTTCGTATTTCAAGTGATATTTAAAAAACATACAAAGTGTTTGAGTTGTAATCATTAAAAAGGGAGAATTTGTTGACCCATGTCACTATATAGTTTTGAATATTGACAAAAGGCTGACCAGTTGAACCAGGTCCATCAGAGCACACATACTTGACCTGACGAGTTGGCACACAAACCTTATATGCATACGAGATTAATGCGATTGTGAAGTATCAATGAACAAGAAGAGTATCTTCTAATGCAAAAAGGTTGCAAATTGATGAAAGAATAGAAGTCAAATTCTGTAAGGACAGAAACGAAGGAAGGAAGTTGAGTTTTATAAGAACTTGTTCTCCCAGGTAGAGTTGAACTGAAATTGGAAGACAAGCTCAACGACTGACACTATAAATACTTGATGTATTTCTGCTGAAAAGAGAGACGCACAAAGCTGAAGTGAATCAAAGTCTGAAAGAAAAATTCCCAGAGATATTTTGCAAGCAGCATTACTGTGCGATGCAAAGGATACAGTTCAGCTAGAAGAACCAATTTCATCAGATTGATTATTGAGTCTAGTTGATTGTAGTAGGAGCTTTAATATTTTATCTTTTCAGCTTTCATAGAAGCAATTGTAATAGGTATGTATTGATCAAGTTAGAGTTAACTTGAGGTGTGTAGAAATTAGCTAGGGGCTAGTTACTACAAAGGGTTAGAGTTAATCCTTAGGATTACAAAAGAGTTTATTTTGTAAGTCCGTTTGGCTTAGAGTTTTTAGTGAAGAGTTGAGAAAATCCTACCGAGGAGTAGGTCGTGATTTTTTCACCTTTTGAGCCAGGTGTTTTCCATGTAAAAATCTATGTGTTTTTACTTTAGTGCTTCTTATTATTCCACAACAGTAGTAGTTGGAACACCAAGAAGAAACAGGTTCTTCTACGGAGACAGCACTCGAAAATTGGGTACCACACAAAGTAACCTATCTTCTTGTGTGGTATTGAAGTCTAAAACATCANTGAATTCCATAACGATCATGGGCACAAGACTGCGGATTGCAGGTTTTTACAAGGTGAAGTAGAAAATTTATTGAAATGGGGCTATTTAACAGAATTGTTTAGTGAAAAAGGTAAACATGCATATATGAAGAACAAGCATGAGCCCCCAAAGCCTCCTTCTCCAAAACGAATCATCAACATGATACACGGAGGTGAAGAAGTAAATGGAGTGTCCTGCAAAACGACCACAAAGTTCACAATTACACATGGAAAATGGGTTCGTGAAAATCTTGAAGCGGACGATATAATCTTCGGTGATGCAGATATTGGCGGATTAATGCTTCCTCACAATGATGTTATTTTAATATATTTACTTATTCATGACACTAACATAAATAGAGTGTTGATGATCCAAGTAGTTCAGTCAATATCATTTTGCTAAGAGTCGTGGAAGAAATGCTATTGGGGAATCAAGTAATCCCAAGGGCACGAGCCATATCAGGGTTTGATAACTCTACGGTTATGACAAAAAGAGAAATTGAGCTTAGCACTTATGCTGAGGGTGTGATCAAAAGTACTAGGTTCCAAGTCATCGATACTGACATGGCTTATAACGTAATCGTGGGAACGCCATGGATCCACGACATGAAAGCAATACCCTCCACCTTGCATCAGGTAATTAAATTCCCCTATGAATGGGGGATTCAGCAAATTAGAGGTGATCAACAAACCACAAGAAATATAAACTCCGTGGTACACTACAACAACAAAATAGAGGTGGAAGAATCACAAGATAAAGGAATCTCCCAAGCGGGTAACGCCGCCCAAACAGACATGGAAGAAATTACTACCCAAATAGGTACGATAGGTATTATTGCTGAAACAGGTACGAAAGAAAATACTTACGAGAGGGTGAATCAAGTTACCACGGAAGGTGCATTAGACCACACAGATGCAGATTCCAGACCAGACGTCATTCATGAACCGGAGGAAGACGAGCACATCAAAAAAACTACGGAAGAGATCGAAGTTGTTCCATTTTCTGAACAAAAGCCTGAATAGAAAGTGTATATAGGCACGAGGCTGGGCCTCGGTCGAAGAGGTAAGTTAATTAGTTATTTAAAGGCTAACGCAAACTGCTTTTTATGGTCCCACTCAGATATGACAGGCATCCCACTAGAAGTGATGACTCATAAACTAAATGAAAATCCATCATTCGTACCTGTTAAGCAGAAGAAAAGAAAGTAAGGACCATTCAAGAACCATGTGATTGACGAAGAGGTACAGAAACTCTTGAAGATTGGTTCGATACGAGAGGCAACATACCCTAACTGGCTAGCTAACACCGTGGTAGTACCTAAAAAGAATGGCAAAAGGAGAGTATACCGTAGACTATAGAGACTTAAATAAAGCATGCCCTAAAGATTCATTCCCATTACCACATATAGATCAAATGATTGATGCCACTGCAGGTCATGAATTATTAAGCTTTTTAGATGCATATTTTGGTTCTAATCAGATTAAAATGGATCCCTCAGATGAGGAAAAAACTTCCTTCATTACAAACAGGGGGACTTACTGTTATAAAGTTATGCCTTTTGGCTTGAAAAATGTTGGAGCCACCTATCAAAGGTTAGTGACTAAAATGTTCCAAGAACATCTTGTAAAGACGATGGAAGTTTATATTGATGATATGTTGGTAAAATCAACACAAGTGGAAGACCGTTTCCAGCATCTCTCTACTACTTTTGATATTTTACGCAGGTATAATATGAAGCTAAATCAAAAAAAATATGCTTTTGGAGTGCAAGCAGGTAAATTTTTGGGTTTCCTTATATCGAACAGAGGAATAGAGTTCTCAAAAAGTAGAATCAGTTCGAATGGACTGAAGAATGTCAGCAAGCCCTCAAGAATCTGAAGATTTATCTTTCGAAACCACCGCTGCTTTCAAAGCCAAAAGAAAGGGAAATATTGTACATCTACCTGGCTGTTTCAGAAATTGCTGTAAGCGCAGTACTGGTAAGAGAAGAAAAAGGTAAGCAATCACCTATCTAATATGTAAGTAAAACTTTGCTAGATGCTGAAACTAGATATCCACATCTGAAAAAATTAACCTTATCTTTAATAATGACATCTAGGAAATTACGACCATATTTTCAATGTCACCTAATCACCGTTGTGACTTCATATCCTTTAATAAATATTCTGCATAAATAAGATTTGTCAGGAAGATTAGCCAAGTGGGCCATAGAATTAAGTGAGCATGAAATAATCTATCAGCCTAGGACTGCAATTAAGTCTCAAATACCAGCTGATTTTGTTGCTGACTTTAGTAATAGCATTATCCCTGAAGTAGAAAAAGAGTTACAACTTTTTAACGGTGCTAATCCGGTCCTATGGACCCTATTCACCGATGGCTCCTCAAATATAAAAGGTGTCGGCTTAGGCATAGTCTTAATATCACCCACTGGTGAAAAGACACGACAAGCTATCAAGTGTTATCTTATAACTAACAATGAAGCATAATACGAAGCTGTTATTGCAAAGCTTGAACTCGCACGGGAACTCTCAATCAAGCAAATAATGATCAACAACGACTCCCAACTGGTAGTAAATCAGATGCAGGGGAATTACATCGCTCGAGAGACTCGAATGCAACAGTATCTTGAAAAAGCAGAGAGCTCGTGAGACAATTCAAAACATGGAGGGTAATGCAAATACCTAGAGAGGAAAATGCAGAAGAAGATGCATTATCTAACCTCGCAGCAGTCATGGAAGTAACAAACAAAGACAATGCAATTGTCATCCAACTATTCCACTCAACGATCGACCAGGACAGGAATGAGGTAACTTTCAACAAATTAACCTCGGACTGGAGAAACGAAATTCTTAATTTTTTGCAGAATGGCACCGTACCTGAAGACAGGAAAGCAACTCAAGCACTTTGCCGCAAAGCTGCACTGTACTGCCTTATTCGCAACTCGCTTTACCGCAATATCTTCAGAGGACTCCTAGCTAAATGCCTTGGACCTAACCAAACGGAATTTGTAATGAATGAAGTCCACGAAGGACACTGTGGAAATCACTCAGGGGTGAGATCCTTAGTGAAAACCCTAATCAGAGCTGGATACTATTGGCCTAAGATGGAAGAAGAAGCCGAGAACTTCATATCCAAATGCGACAGGTGCCAAAGGTTTGCCAATAACATACATCGACCAGCGAAATTATTGCATCCAATAGTATCCCCATGGCCTTTCATTAAATGGGGTATGGACATAGTGGGACCTCCTCCCACAGCTAAAGGATAGGTACGGTTTTTGCTCATGCTTACCGACTATTTTACAAAATGGGTAGAGGCAGAAGCGTTCAAACAAGTGCGAGAAAAGGAAGTTAAAAGCTTCTTATGGAGAAAAATAATATGCCACTTTAGGATACCAAAGGAGATCGTGTGCGATAATGGCCCACAATTCATAAGCTCGCAAATCACAGAATTCTTCGAAAGTTGGCAAATCAAACGGATCACTTCAACGCCATACCACCCTGTGGCTAATGGTCAAGATGAATCAACGAATAAGGTCATCATCAATAATCTAAAGAAGCAGATGGATAAAGCCAAAGGAAACTGGTCTGATGAGTTACCAGCGGTACTATGGGCATACAGAACAACTTCAAAAACAACCACGAGAGAAAAATTGTTTGCACTTATCTATAGCTCAGAAGGCTTAATACATGTGTAGGTTGGTGAACCAAGCATAAGGTTCGAAACAGCCATGGAGGAAGCAAACGACGACGAATTGAGGACCAATCTGGACCTGCTCGAACCATGGAGAGAAACAACACTGATACGAATGGAAACTCAAAAACAAATCATAGAGCGTTATATAACCGTAAAGCTCATCTCAGGTACTTCAAGATTGGGGACTTCGTCCTTAAAAAAGTCTTTCAATCAACGAAAGAAGCAGGCGCAGGAAAGCTCCAAACTGGGAAGGACCCTACAAAATCCTAGGCATAGCTGGGAAGGGCGCCTATGAGTTGGAATTTATGGACGGTAGAGTTCTACCAACAAGCTGGAACACCATCCACCTAAAGAAGTATTACTTCTAAGGAAAAGAAGTACCCCGGTCATGTATCACACGTTTGATCTTATTTTGAACATTTAAAAAATTTACTAACTTTTTTAGATGATAGGCATAAAGCCAACCCATCACCAGATGATGATATTAGACCTGCAAAGATGCGAGGAAATAACAGAATTCCCGGTCAGGGATTACACTTTCTGCTGGACGATTTAATGGGTTAAGCAGTCATCATCTAAAAAACTATATACCTTCGAGTCCGGAATGTTTTTCCTTTTCAGGAAAAGGACCACAAGGAAGGAATAATCAAGTGCTCGAGATCTCATTCTTCAAAGCTAAAACACTTGGGGGACTATACGGTATGGAAGGCTAAGACGAAGCAAAGAAGACTATCAGAAAGTCAAAAGATCGAGCCTGAAGACCCATCTACCCAACAAGGCAAGTGATACGAGCAGAATCAAAAGAGTCATCCAAATACAAAGCCTAATGAAAAAATGCAAAAAACTTTTGAACATGTTTAGGCTGAAAGGCAAAATATTAGTCACGAGGAAGAAATGTACATCTTTATACTTATTCAAAACTGTTGTAACAAAAACAGTTAAGGGTAAAAGATCATCATCATTTGTACTTACTCAAAAAACTGTTACCAAATAAAACAGTTACGAATGAAAGATCAATATCCATGTATTTGTTCAGAAAAATGTTGTCAAATAAAACTGTTACAAATGAAAAAGCATTTTCCTCGTACTTATTATAAAACTGTTATCAATAAAAACAGTTGCGGATAGAAACCCTAATCTATATAAAAATTGTTACTAGTGAAAAATAGTTGTTCCCTTGTATTAATATCGAAAAACTGTGCAACATGAGTTTTAGATGATAATCAAACACATGTAAAATGTCGTGGAAGTTCAAACAAAAAAAATTTCCTGGAAACATTCTTAAACATGTGTAAACTTCCTATCACTCTATTGCATTATCATGAAGTTAAGACGTCTTCTTCATGTTAATCATAAAGGGCCCTCTTTAATAAATGAAGCCTACTACAAAAAAGCTCACAAACACCGTACCTACTATGAAAAGGTACGAGTGATTACAGCATCCTCATGCAAAACTTCAGAGGAAAAAACAAAAACCTCAAAAATTAAACATGCAAAAGACTTAAGAGTAAAGCAGAAACTCGAAGCAAAAAGTCTTAATTTGCATATATTCAAAAAAGCGGCTAAGTAAGAACTAAGTACAAACTAGTACTTAGCCGCATATAGTTTATACATTGAAATGCCCCTAAGTTGTCAGTTGGGGACTTTTGAAAGATCCAAGTTTACCCCCGATGGAGCTGGAGGTAACCACCAATCAAATAAAAAAGGGGGGGGGGTCAATCAGCACTTTAATCTTCTCGAGAAGGAGGATTGACTTCTTCATCAGCAGGAGGAACGGGAGTAACTAGGGATGAAGAGGCACGAGCAGCAGGAGTCTCACCATCAGGTAAAGAGAGGTTATGACCTTGTTGATCCTTCTCCATGGATTCCTTAGTTTTAGCTATTTCAGCACTAAGGTCGAAACCCTCTTGACTCATTTATGTCAATTTGGCAAGGCGAGAATTCATATACGCCCAGCTCACATCAACAGCATCCGCCTCTTCAAGATCTTCATAATCTCTTGCCCATACATGAAGCTCAGCTCTCAATCCGTCCTTCTCCACTTCAACAGCTTCATGGGCGGCCCTTAATGGTACAATCGACTCCTCTAGAGTTTGAAATTTATCTAAAGCATTACAAAGATCCTCTTGAGTGCGGGTGAGTGATTGAACGAGCTCACCTGAGTATTCCTCCTTCTGCCCCAGCAAGTTTTTCAAGTCTCTAATCTCATCTGAGGCGCGGGATAGCTGCTCAGCAAATGAGGACTCCAGAATACTCTTGTCTTTATCATCCTGACTGGAAGAAGCCTTCTCTACTTCCAGCTCTGCCGACATGAGCCTCATCTGCCGCTTCAAGGTACCTCTTCTAAGGCATCCATGTCAATCCTTAGGCTATCATATTGTGCTTTCCAGTTATCAACATCGACCTGCAACTTTTTTGTCTCCTGATCCGTATTTGAATCCTCTTCATGAGATCCATGCCTATAAAATTAATCTACAAGAAATAAACCAATTAGATATGATAAATTTCATATACGAAAATAAAAGAGGATAACCTGCATCATACGTTCAAAGAGGTATGCGCAACTTCATTGGCCTATATAAGAGCACTATGGTTGGCTAGCTTGGTTTTCTCAGTGGGACCTATCAAAGGCTTGAGCCACACTTTGGGCTCACCCGTTTTCTTGAAAAGATTCCCCTTAGCTGGAACCTCTATTATCACCTACCGGAGCTCTGTGCTGGAAGACCCTACTTCCGCAGCCAAAGGCATGGAAGCAGGCAGAGATGAAGCAACAACATGCACGGAGGGTTGAGGAACTGGAGAAGCTACGGGCAAAGCAGCAGGCACGAAGTATTGAAGAGTTGAGGAAGCCACGAGAAAAGAAACAATAGAATCCATAATAGCCAAAGGAGAAGATGAGACAGCTTGTCTTAAAGAAGCAGGAAAACAGCAGCCAAAGGGACATCATCGGGAGCAGCAAAACCTTCATGGAACAAGTAATCTACAGATTCATGAATGGGGAAATGTAAAACGTCTTCAGAGCTAGAAGGCTCAACCACAGACATGGAAGGAAAAATCATCGGTGTAGACTCATCGTCCGAAACCACCCGCCTTCTCCGTGGCCTGCGCACCAAAGCACCCTCCTCTTCTTCTTCTTATTCTTCTACGGAACGGGACTCACCAATCTTCCTCTTCGAGGAAGACGAACCAACAATAATCTCTTGGGCCTGGGCCAAAGAAATCTTTGGGATAGATGAAGCAGACACCACATGAGCAGAGAACCCTATCAAAAGGGAAAAAGTCAAGCGACGGAGAAAGAAGAGGCTCGAGTAAGGAAAGAAGCAAGAACAAAAGCTTCACTTACCGTGGGTCTTTACATGCCAACTGTACTCCCAGCGAAGTACTTCCAAGATCTCTCTTCTAAAGGAGAAACAGACAACAATTTTTCTACCTAATCACGGATACTAGAGACATTGTCAATAGTACCCATGATTGCTGAGAGAAGAAGAAACAGATACGGTGTTAGTAAAACATCTCAAGTCAGAACGAGGAAAAGTAAATAGGTGTGAGCTAAAACGTACTCACGTGCACGATTCCACTTCTCAGGGAAGGGAATATTTTCTTCACCCACTAAACCAACAATGGGTACAGCGACATACCGGAGGTACCAACCCCTATCCTTATCATCTGCAGGGGTCACCAACACTCTTTTACTCCTAGCAGTCAGAGTAAAAACCCCTTGACGAAAAAGGCAGGAGAGTAGAGATGAATAAGATGGTTGAAAGTAAAAGGAACCGAGGCTAAATAAGCTAAACTTCTATGACATGCGGCAACTTGCCACACAAGCGGACCAACTTTTCCTAAGCAGATATTGAAGAAACAACAGAATTCAATTATTACTGGATCAATGGGAGGTCTAAACCCTAGAGTAAAAGGTTACATATAAAAAAAAAAGTATCCTGTCTTGTAAGACGTTATTCTTTGATTACTATTCGGAATGTAGATAGGGAAATCAGACCTCCAAAAACACTCCCTACGAACAAGGAAAATCTGACCCACAGTAATAAGGGTTGGTTACCTTTCGACACTCTCAAGGGAAGATGATTGGTCTACGAGAACTTGATTATCTCTAGAAAAGACAAACTCAGCAGGAATAATTTCATCAACTCCAAGTTCACGAAGGAGTTCATCTCTACCTTTAGACAAAGATCGGGAAGCCCTATCCCTCGGAGAAACAAGAGACCTAGCGGAAGGAGGGGAAACTATCTGAGAAGAAGAAGAGCCTCTCGGAGGACTGGATCCTAGACTCCTAAGTCTACCACCCCTCTGACTCCTAGTCAGAGCAGAAGATGGCGTTAAATTCTCAATATCTATTACTCTCTGAGGTTGATTTGAAGAAAACATATTTACAAAGGTAAGAAAAAGTTCTTTACAAAATACAAAGTTAGAAAGTGTTTCGTGGAAGCAAAGAAAATAATAAAGGTATTTATACTTGAGGACAACCGTCAAACATGGAAAAAAAAATAACGATGAAAAGTCATAATTGAAGGTGTCACTTCGGGACTGACGCAGCCGCAGAAAGCCCTAACAAGCACCGAGTAACTGCAGAACCTATCTGAGAAGGACACGTGGTTTGAGTATTAAATAGGAGTGACAAACGACACCTATGATTCAGAGAAGGATGCAACGTTTTGAGGTAAAGCAGTGGAAAACTATTCCCGCCATAAATGCGTATCCACTTACCAAATATTAAATGATAAATAAATGGTAAGTGGGGAGACTATCTGTATTGGTAAAAAAAAGTCTCACACGTTAGCTGATTCTAGACAACTCAGTCGGATACGTGGACCAAGGGAAACACGACAAATGGACGTGATTCTATAAAGAGATACGGAACAAAGAGGCATGAATCAATAAACCATCGAGTCCATCAGCCACTGGAAACTCAACCTGATCAAGACAGGGAAGAGACACAGGCAGATTCAAGGACCCACAATTGATTACTCGTACGTTATGTAACCGTACCCCAATTACCGTTATCCTTTGTAACGCCCCATTAATGTCATAATTAGTCATTAATGGGCAATCATAGCAAGAGTTTTATGTTATATCAAGGAATCTCCTATATAAGGGACGGGAATACAGCTTGTAAAGGGACATCTGATTTTCGAATACAATCTACTTTGCTTTTCTATATTTCTGCAATATTGTCTATTACTCGTTTCTCTTTATTTCCTTGATTATCAGTAACCCGTGTTAATCCTAGAAATAGATTTGTCAAAGGATCTAATTCTTTGGTTAAACAATCTCGTGAAGCTTATGATGGTAGATATACAATTGATATACTATTGATACCCGATTCATATACTTTATGTATCTTGAATATACCACATATATGTTAAACATGCAGTTCGTCTGTGCTTCTGAATGTCAACGTCAAATACTTGAGATTTCAAACCCTTTTGGTATCAGCAGATAATACAACATGCGGACCATACATCAATCATGTGGTCTGTATGTGGAGTTCGTATGTCAAGTTCAAAGACTTAAAATTTCCAACTTTCAATACTTTCTAAATGTAACGACCTAGACGATTATTTTGAGTATTGTAGCCCCGGTCTCCTGTTTATTGCTTATTATATGTTTATTTTTGGTTATGTGACTTGTTGGGGTGGTTGGTATGGTTCCGGGGATGTTTCATAATGAGTTGGGACACTTAGTCCCAAGGTTGAAAGACTAAGTTGAAAGAGCTGATCAGATGTTGACTTACGTGTAAGCAACTTCGGAATGGAGTTTTGATACTTCTAATAGCTTCATATGGTTACTTTAGACCTAGGATTATGTTTGGATATTGATTTGGAGGTCCGTAGGTCATTTTAGACCTAGAAGGTTTGGTAAGTTGAGAAGTTTGACTGAGAGTTGACTTTATTATTACCGGGCTCAAATTTTGGTTCTGGAAGTTTAGAATAGGTATGTTGTGTCATTTATGACTTGTGTGAAAAATTTAAGGTCAATTGGAGTTGATTTGGTATGTTTCGGCATTGGTTTAGAAGTCGGAAGTTCAATAGTTCATTAGGCTTGAATTGGGGTGCGATTCATGTTTTTGATGTGATTTGAGGCTTCACCAGAGGTTGTATGATGTTTTAGGATATGTTGGTATATCTGGATGGGGTCCCGGGGGCTTCGGGTGAGATGCAGATTAATTGCGAATTGAGTTTGCCCTTATGGAGTTGCTGAACTGCTGGTGTTTGGTTCCCCTTACGCGATCGCGTAGGGTTTTTTTTGGCAGGCAAATTTTTGTGCAAAGCGTTCGCGAGTTTGTATACGCGATCGTGGAGCTTTTCTTAGTTGTGCATCACGAGCGTAGGTGTTGGGACGTGTCCTTGAAGAAGGAAGGAGAGGTCTTGGAGGTCCACGCGTTTGTTCTTCGCGATCGCGTATCCATGTCTGCGATCGCGTAGATTTGAGTTGTTGTGCATCATGTTCACATCTGTGTGTCTGCATTCGCGTAGGAAATTTCTTGAGGAAATTTAGCTTTTTTCTTCGAGATCGCAAGGGTATTTCTTCGATCACGAAGGGGAAACACCTGGGCAGACTATTTAATTTCAAAAACGAGGATTCGAGTATTATTTCATATTTGGACTTTGGGACCTTGGATTGAGCCAATATTTGGAGGGTTTTTCACCTAGATTGAAGAGTTAAGTGATTTTTGATCACTTTTGTCCATGTATCTTGAATACTCATTAATTATTTCACCTATTTATCATGAATCTAAGTTAGAATTTGGGAACTTTTGACCCCATGCGTTGGAGAGTAAGATTTGAGGGTCAGTTTGTGGTCTAAATTGAATAATTTTTGTATGGTTGGACTCGTTATTGAATGAGAGTTCATATTTGTGAATTTTATCGATTTTTGGGGCGTGGGCCCCAGGTTGACTTTTAGGGTTGATTTTTTGAATTGTGTTAAAGAACTTAGCTTTATCGTATGGAATCGATTCCTATAGCTTGTATTAATTGTATTAAGTTATTTATGACTAGATTCGAGTCGTTCAGAGGACGATTCGTGAGGCAAGGGCTTATTAGAGTTGTGATTTGCACGGTTTGAGATAAGTAACACTCTAAACTGGGTACCGAGGGTATGAATCCCTGAAATACGTTTTATGTGACTGGTGTTGAGGTGATTCGCATGCTTGGTGATGGGCGTGTGGGCATGCACCATGGTAATTGTTACTCGTTTGATTCCGTGGTACTATATAGTTATCAAATCCTGTCTTTTTTTCATGTAATTTTTGAGTGTTAGAGTAATTGAGTTGTGATCCATGTCAGAAATCATGTTGGCTATATGCTTACTTGTTGGGACCCACTGAGGTCATTTCTGCTGTTGAGTTATTTTCTTAAATTACAATCATGTACTCAGTCACATCATCATTTACATATCATATCTAAGTCTCTGTTATAATTTATTTTTACATCATATTATCATTGTTCGGGCTAATTAGCATGAGATTTGTTAGCCCGAGAGACAGGAGAGATTGATGAATGAGTTGAAGCCTAAGGGCCATCTTGTGAGTGATATTTACTGGATCAGGATGCACGCGCGCATCAGGCTATATTGACACATTTATGGGATCAGGCTGCGTGTTTAACATACCATGTTGGCTTATATTAGAGCTTTGGCATGATCCGCCTCTCCAAAGTCTGATATACCAGTAGTGAGCGCAAGTACCGTTGACTGCTGAGCGATTGAGTGTGCTCAGTGATATTGATTACTCTGAGAGTAAGAGTACATGAGTTTATTACTATGTTGCACTACATGTGACATGCATATTTGACATGTAGTCATAGAAATGTTAAATTCCTCATGCTATATATACTGGGCATATTTCATCAGTATTGAGCTTAAATTGTTGAACTTGCAAACATGTCTATCTTTCTGTACTGTGTATGAACTGATTATGGAAAGTTCTCTGAGTTATTACTGTCATTTCCCTATTATATATGTATTGTCATTATCTAGATTTGGATTGTACCTTTTTGAGCTCGTCAGTGCTTTCAGCCAAAAGGTTAGTCATGTTACTTGTTGAATACATTTGGTCGATTGTACTCATATTACACTCTGCACTTCATGTGCAGATCCAGGTACATCTGAAACCGATGGTTGCTAGTTCTGGTGCGGTATCTGCGAGAATATTGAGGTAGCTGTTATGACGCTCGCAGACCTCGACTTTCCTTCCTTTCAGTCTTATTCTGTATTGTTCTATTTTTCAGAAAGTTGTATTAGAAATTTAGACTATGTTGATACCTAGTAGCTCATGTACTTGGTGACACCCGGATTTTGGAGATTTGGTAGTTGAGTCGCAGTTTTCCTTATCAGTTATTTATGATATTTTTTACTGTTAAACCTATTACATCATGCTTTTGATTTAGAATGCATAGTTATTTTGTGATTCTCGGATTGCCTAGTAATGTAATAGGTGCCATCACGATATGTTGAGATTTGGGTCGTGACACTAAATACCTCACATGCGGTTGGACATGTGGCCCGCCCGATATATGCAGTTCGCATCCTCTCCACATCTCGATCCAGATTTTCTGACTCTTTTTCTTTCTGTTCATTTCAACTCCAATCTTTTTTTACACTTGTCGTATGCTTAGATATTGACTTTTCCATGTGTATACGCCTCAATTCAAAGGTTTAGGTCTAACCATAATCATTTGATGTGTCCAAATTAACCAGAATCTACGTGGTGTTACACTCCTCATTCCGATCTTTACCACCCTCTCACAAACTATAGTTTGACTTAGTAGTTAATTACCCTAGTAGTTGTTGCTATTTTTAATATTATCCTTGTTCTTCTACAACGAGATTATAGTACTCTATCTCTATTTTTCGGTCATTTTAATAATTCTAAAAATAACATTAAATAAACTAGTTAGCCACTTCATACCTAGTTTTCCTACACTCTTCCACAATTCTATATGAAATGAGTTCTTCTTCGAAATCTTGTAATGTTGCTTCTACAAGCAAAGAAGGACAAACGGTTTTTACTCATATTCAAAGACCTCCTGAGATTCAGGATTTTAAATTCAAATCTTTAAATGATCTAGAAGAACTTCTTGATAAAAAGTTTTCAGGACTAAGTAATAGACCTATTGATTTATCTAATGATTTTACTTACAAATTGGAAGACACTTTTGCTTCAAAAGATTTTGATTTGAAAGATCAAACTTGGTCCGAAATCAACCGCCTTAAATGCATGGAAAAACCGACTAAGTTTAAATACGCTGATAAGCCTCGAATGGAGACGTATTATTGTCCGCGTCCTACTCCACAAGACGTTTTGATTGAAGAACGTGATTGGAATCAGATGAATACCTCTTATAGCGGTACCAAAATCTATGAATAGAACCTTGACGGTTTGACAGATCGTCAATTAACTATTCTTCTACATCGGATGTTAATGTACTGTACTATTTGTAGAAGTGTTAAAAACACTGGTCGAAATATCTGCAAGATGATTATCGCAGGTTTTACAGGTCAACTACGTGGCTGGTGGGATAATTATTTTACCACCGAACAGAAAGCTTCTGTCATTAATGCTATAGCAACCGATGAAGGTGTTGATAACCTAGGCATGACTCTAGTAAAAAATAGAGAAGATGCGGTGTATACCCTAGTTCTTACAATTTTAGAACATTTTAATGGTAGATTTACCAGTCAACACGAGACGGTTCGTACCCTCTTAAATGGTCTTAGATGTAGGACTTTAACCGAATTTAGATGGTATAAAGATACCTTTATGAGTCGGGTCATGGAATTGCCCGAAAATAAGTTTAATCATTGGAAAGCTAAGTTTATAGACGGTTTACCTCCTCTATTCGCTGAAAGAGTTAGAAAAGTTCTTAGAGGATCTTTTGGTGAAATCCAGTACAACGATTATACTTATGGTAAGTTGATAGGTATGTGTGCACAGGAAGGATTAAACCTGTGTAATGAGTTAAAGCTATCCAGACAGCTTAAAATTGATAAGCTTAGAGAAAAAACTCAATTAGGAGACTTCTGTACTCAATTCGGAATATCCGGACCCTCTTCTCCCCAGAAGAAACAGAACTCTAATAAACCTTATAGGAAAAAGAGACCTAAATATAGGACTCAGGAATATCCTGACGTTAAAAGGAAATATCGTGAAGCTAAGAAGGCGTATAGAAAGTCTACTAGATTTACTAAGAATAGATCCAAGCGAGATATCGCTGACCTTAAGTGTTATAAGTGTGGTAAGTTTGGTCATATTGCTCCAAATTGTAAGCTTGAAAATCTCAAATCTCTTGCTCTTGATAATGAATTGCATGATCAAATTTATGGTCTATTGTATACTTCAGGATCTAAGTCAGATTGTGATGAATCCGAATTTGATAATGAGGATGAAGTAATTGAATCTTCTGTTAATAAGCAGAATGATAATACTGCTTGTGATACTTGTCAAATTGATAATTGCAATCGTGAAAATGATGATTTTTATAAACTTCAGTCTCAATTTGAAGATTTAAATATGAAAACTCTCACATCTGATAATGTGATTGAACTTTTAAAAGAAGTTTCTGATGATAAGGTTTGGGAAAAGATCATTCAGTTAGCTTCTACTTCCCAACCTATCTCAAAACCTGCTGAAAGCACTTCTTTTTCTAAAACAAAGGATGATTTTGAATATTCTGCTCCTTACTCTTTAGCAGAAGTTAATAAACGAATTTATCAAAGACAGGATATTTCTGAAACAAACGCCTCTTTTACTAGAGACACTTCTTTTGATGATTTAAAAATTGAAGTGGAAAAGTTGAAACAAGAGATTAAATCTCTTAAACAAAATCAAATGATTTGTGATCACCGTATTTCAAATATTGAGAAAAATACTTCTCAAACTCATATTCTTTCTTCTTCAAAAGGAAAAGAACAAGTGGATGAAACTATTTCTCAGGAAGAGATTATTGAAAAGTCAAATTCTTTTTTAGGGATGATGCAAGTTATTATTGCTCATAAATGGCATATTCAATGTACTATTTTGATTGATAATCATTTGCCTATAACTGTTATTGCTATGATTGATAGTGGTGCTGATGTTAGTTGCATCCAAGAAGGATTGATTCCTTCTAAATACTTTGAAAACACCACTTATGTAGTTAAATCTGCATCAGGTCATGCTTTAGATATAAAGTATAAACTGTCTAATGCTCGTATTTGTCAAAATAAAGTTTGCATTCCGCATTTCTTCTTTCTGGTAAAAAATCAGTTGCATCTACCAATTATAATTGGCACTCCTTTTATCAATGCTATATATCCTTTTTCACATCTTGATTCAAAAGGATTTACTGCTAGATATAATGATAAAGAGATATCTTACTCTTTTATTATTGACCCCATAAGTCGTGATATCAACGTTTGATTAATATAAAGCAAAAACATGTTGATTCCTTGTAATTAGAAATGTTTAGCATGAATATTTTTGAGACTATGAAATCTGTTAAAATACAGGAAAAATGAAATTGATTTCCTAAAAGATTGCCATTGAAATTTGTGCAGATCATCAGAGTGCCTTTTGGAATAGAAAAAGGCATATTGTTACTCTTCCATATGAAGACAGTTTTTCTGAAGATAATATTCCTACAAAATCTCGACCTTGTCAAATGAATGTCGAATTAGTAGAATTCTGCAAAAAAGAGATTGATAATTTGTTAAACAAAGGTTTGATAAAACCTTCCAAATCTCCTTGGTCTTGTACTGCCTTTTATGTTAATAACGCTGCAGAAAAGGAACGTGGTATGCCAAGGTTAGTTATAAATTATAAACCTTTAAACAAATTTTTGAAATGGATTAGATATCCTATTTCTAATAAAAAGGATTTATTTGCTCGATTATATGATGCCAACATATTTTCAAAATTTGATTTAAAATCTGGCTATTGGCAAATCCAGATCTTTAAAGAACATACTTATAGAACTAATTTTAATGTTCCATTCGGTCAGTATGAATGGAATGTAATGCCATTCGATTTGAAAAACGCTCCTTCTGAATTTCAAAAAATCATGAATGATATTTTCACTCCTTATTTAGACTCTATAATTGTCTATATAGATGATATCTTGATTTTTTCAAAAAAATTGGAGCTTCACTTCCAACATCTTGATATTTTTAAAAGGATTGTTATACAAACGGTTTATTATTATCCAAACCAAAAATGTCTTTATTTCAAACGAATGTTCGTTTTTTAGGACATAATATTTGTCAGGGAAAAATTACCCCTATTCAGCGGGCTATTGATTTTTCTTCGAAGTTCCTTGATATTATTACTGACAAAACTCAGCTTCTAAGATTTTTGGGAAGCTTAAATTATATATATCCTTTTTATAAGGACTTATCTTGAGATCTCGCCCCTCTTTATGAAAGGCTAAAAAAGGATTATAAAAATCCCTGGACTAATAGTCACACTGATCTTGTTCGAAGAATCAAGAAACGGGTTGAATATTTACCCTGCTTAATGCTTGCCAATCCTACTTGGCCAAAAATTATTGAGACGGATGCGTCTAACGTTGGTTATGGAGGAATCATGAAACAAGTCAATTCCTATGACAAAATAGAATACCTGATAAGATTTCATTTAGGAAAATGGACTGAAGCCCAGAAGAAATACGCTACTGTGGCCCATGAAATGCTTACGATTGTTAAATGTGTTTTGAAATTTCAAGACGATCTCTATAATCAAAAATTTCTGATAAAAACAGATGCACAATCAGCCAAATATATGTTTGACAAAGATTTTAAACATGATGCCTCTAAATTAACGTTCACCAGATGGCAGGCCCAATTGGCCCCTTTCGATTTTGATATTCATTATAAAAAGGGTAGTGATAATTACCTTCCTGATTTCTTATCACGAGAATATATATCTCAATAACAGGATATTCTTATATGCTGGACAATCATGTTCTGGTTACCATTCTGAAGGTTATACCTTATCAATTATTTTGAATAAATTGTTGTTTTTCAGAATGGATCCTCCTTGGACGCGAGTCCGTGACAGAGGTCGGGGAAGATCTTCCCCTGGACGATCCTACTCACGAGGATCATCGTCTCAACAAGGATCGTCATACGGATCCTCTTCAAACTACCCAGTTATACAAATGGGAGGGAAAAAGTTGGTAAATCAAAGGGTATCTTCTGATAAAGGATCCTCAAGCCAATCTATTCATTTGGAAGATATTCCAGAAAGTAGCCCGTTATACTCTCAGCTACAGGCATACATCAATGCTAAAAAGCAGAATGATACTTTTGCTTCCGTAGCCAAGGAAGAGGACACTGATGATATCAAGTCCTACGAAAAATTACAAAAAAGAGAAGTAATATTTCTTTTAGAAAATTCTGAGATTCAGAGAAAAGATGAACCATGGAAGATATTCCAAAGGTATTTATTAAATGGGTTATACTTCCCGGGTGAATCATACAAAACCCATGCTTATTATGAGACTATTCTCACTGGTACAGGAAGTGCAGAATTCCAGCACTTTTCAGGATATAACACGGCAGAGAATGTTTATAACTTCTCAAAAATGATTATAAAACAGGTCATATCTGTTGAAAATTGGGGGATATCCACAATGAAAGAAAGGCAGATAAGCCTAAATCAAGTCAGTATGAATTTCACATACTGGGATTATATTCAGGCCTTTGATAAAGTACTTCTCTATAACAATGATAAGCACAAGCATACGTGGTTTATAAAGGTATGCGCGAAATTATATACGGAGCCTATTCCAAACTGGTTCCTGAACTGGTGGTCATACCACGGACCAACGATAAAAATATTACCTACCGTTTTCCTAACATTATACAAAACCTGGACGAAAGTTTCCCCTCACTTGAATGAGTTATACCTAGCTGATCATATCAGCTATTTAGAAAAGATTGATCAAATCTATTTCTTTATAGAATTCTCTATTCCTTGGATCCATAAATGGGTCCCTGAATTTGGGTTTACCGATGAACAAATACCCTGTTTATACAGAACCTTGTATAACAACTTCTGGGATAAATTGATAAAGAAAGATCCCAAATCAAAGGCATTATATGGCCAAGAACTCTTGGACATTATCAAAACAAAAATCCAAGAATATGAAATAGCCCCGCAAGAAAAGATTGTTACTTCTTCTGTAAAGCATATTGCTAGACGCATCTCCATCCAAGACGGAGATANTGACTTAGACAGAACAGAAGATTTCCTTCAGAGCTTAAAGGGAAAAGAATCAATGGAGCCATGATACAACTGTCCATCCTTAACAGTAGATAAAACTTTAGAAGAAACCCACTACATAGTAGATACACTGTACACAGGACCCACATAAGGGACCTACATTACTATACAGAGATTATTTATGTTTTTTTTTTCTTTCTATATAAAGAACTCCTCATTGTAAAGAAGAGGCAGATCTTTTTAGGATCAGTTTTTCTTTCTCTCTTGTAAAGCCTTGTAAAGTTTTCGTTGAAGTAAATACAAAGAATTCCTTGCAATCGTTCATCACAAAGGATCCAAGGTACTTTTTCTTTTAAAGTTTAGTTTAAATTTTACTACTCCTACTCTCGCCAGCCGTGACTATGTCCGGCTAAAGAATTATATCTATGTTGGCTAAATAGTTTCTGTTATGCATCAACCATGAAAACTCCAGACTTTATCAAAATATAAAGAGATTTATGTTATAATTGCCTAGCTTGGTTCTGAGATGGTGGTACAGCCAGACTTGGTACTGCTCTTATTGGCTTTGCCTTAGTGGCTACGTCTAGTAAGTTACGTGTGACCGCCAAATACCGTTAAAGGAGAAAGGGCGCAATGGTCTTAAAACAGTTAGATACCGCTAGACACATGGGCTCAATTTGAGTATGTATTACTCTCGAGAGGCCCCTTGCTCGGGTAAAAGAATTTACCATAAAGCTACCCAATTATAAACAAATTTTTGTGTATTTCGATTCTTATTCCTGAATAAGGATATTTTTGATTTAAATCTGGATGGCCGTGCGGATTACCGCCAGCCCCCAGATCTTGGGTCAACATGAATAATAATAATAATAAAAATAATAATAATAATAATAATAATAGTAATAATAATAGTAGTAGTAATAATAATAGTAGTAGTAGTAGTAGTAGTAGTAGTAGTAGTAGTGATATTGACAAGAAAAACAGGGAAGAATTATGGTATCCATAAACTCGACTACTCACTAACCTTCTACCCTGATCCTCGTCTTTTATACCGTTCTATCTAGGTGATGTCCTCGGCAAGTTAAAAATGTGCCATGTCTTGTCTAATTACCTCTCTCTGATATTTTTTCGGCCTACTTCTACCTCTTTTTAGACCCACCACTTCCAACCTCACCCCTCACATTTTCCACCCGTATCTCTCTGATAGACACCCGTATCACTCCGCCCTGACTATATCATTAGCCACCTTTATCTATTTGATAGCCACCCATACCACTCTATGTAATAGATACCCTTATCAGTTCGTGAAATAATCACTTTTATCACTCCGCCCGGACAATAACACAAAAACCACCCGTATAACTCCGTACATTCAACAACAGTGAGATGCCACCCTTATACCCCGTATAACATCAACGGTGAAATGTCACACTTATACTTCACATAACAACAACCAACCCATACGACAATTCACACGTGCTATCATCACAACAAAATAACATATAACTCGTACCAAAAGTGCCTGTAGGCCACAACCTTTCCAAAGATCCATCAATATCAATGTTTCTACAACAAATAGTCCACGGCTCAACAAAACGTATATAGAATCTCAATAACAACAAAAAAAAGTAACTCAACAAGGAACAACACCTCCTTTTAACACAACTTCAATTAAAATAGATTAATGACGTATGATAACTTCGATTCAAATTGTTTGTTTAAGGATAAACTCAATAGTGAAAGTATCTCCATGAAATGAAAACTCCGGATTTTAATGTACGAATTAAGCTAACAATGAAAGAGATTACACGAGCTAGTACTTCGTCTAAAGGCATGAGAATAAATCGGCAACAAGGAATAGCGTGTAACAATAATTTCAACGAAGAGCAACTCAACAATAAACGAAATCACTTAATGGTGAAAGTGGTAATAACTCCCAATAAAGCATGTAAGAGAAAGTTCTACAAGTAAAGAATGTGTCATGTAATGACAAAATTCAATTTAAGCATGTAATAGTAAACATGATGAATAAAAGCTATAACATGTGCTAACAATTACGATTAAGTACATAAAAGATGTCTAAGGGTCTAAACCGGTAGATTTCCACATATAAGACCGAGTACGTACTCGTCACCTTGCGTACACGTCTTTCACATGACCAAAATAGCACAAAAGACTTAAATCCTAAGGGGTATTTCCGCCACACAAGGTTAGGGAATATACTTACCTCAAAGAAGCTAGACTAATACTCTAAAATGACCTTCTCGAGTGAAACAACATCCGGACAGGTCAAATCTAGCCAAAATAACTTCATAACACAAATAAAACTCATAAGCAAAAATTCTAGATAATAAAGCATCGACTTTTAATTAAAACTAAAAAGTCAACCCAAAAGCCAACCCCAGGCTCGCACCTCAAAACCCTGATAATATACACAAAACCCGGAAACCCATTTCGATGAGTCGAACCATACCAAAATTATCAAATTCCGACATCGAATCGCTCTTCAAATCCTCATTTTACAATTTGAAAAATTTTACAAAATTTCCCATTTTATTTCATACAATTCACTAATTTAGTGATTAAAATAATTATAGAATCATGAAGTGTAATCAATTTCAGATATAGAATACTTACCCAATCAAACACGTGACAAACCCCTCGAAAATCGCCCAAAACAGAGGCTTCCCACTCTAAAAGAAATGGTCAAAATGAGCAACCCCCGTCTCTTTACATTCTGCCCAGGGATCGCACCAGCGACACAGACTTCAAATAGCATCAATCAACGTCAAAACTACGATCGCACCTCGAATTGAACTTATAAATTTTTGAATCATCCAACTTCTAAAACTCGTGCCCAAAATACATCAAATCAACCCTAAATGAACCAAAATTTTGCACACAATTCCCAAATGACATAACAAAACTATTCCAATTCCCGGAATCAAAATCTGAACCCGATATCATTAAAGCCAACCCTCGGTCAAACTTATTAACATTTCAATCCTCCGTGTCCTTGTGGTTGTAGGGTTGCTGCTGAACTGATATTTTATTTGTCTTCCCAGTGGCATTCTCTTTTATTTTCGTAATACTCATATGGTACCTTTTTAACTCCCCCAATTCTTATGCGAATATATCTCAAGTATTACAATGTCATAACTGCGAGGCCGAATTCCTCATGTTGGGGTTACCTTTGTTTATCTTGTATTGATCTGCTGATTTGTCTTTATCCTCTTGTCTAGCCATTACAAGTCTCTTCCTGAATCAACTACTAACTGCTCATTGGTTCGTTCTCATATCAATACCCCGCGTAATCTTTCTTCGGTTATTTCCTTTGTCTTAACTTACATCTTGTGCTGTATCTTTATTTATCAATAACATCCCGGGCCAGAACCCTTACATCCTCTCCTTGGCGTTGTGCTTGCTTCATGGTCTGGAATTGTAGCATATAAGTAGGAGCTGAATAAGTGTATTCTCATTCCTTTTTCATTTTTTTTACCGCATTCTTCCTTTACTATTCCATGATTACTAGCACTACTTTATTCTAACTTCATGGCACACCACTCCATATTCCCCCCTTTAGGGGACTACGAACATTTAGTGCTACAATGATCTACATATAAATGTTTTACCTCTTCATCTTTGGCGTCTTTTCACATCATCGATGACCCTTACTCGCCTTGCGGTAATTGTTCTGTACCAAGGATAACAAATTTCCTTATTCAAGAGGGATACATCTAGTGTAACCGGCACGTACAGCCCCTTCAGTTTAACTTTGATCACATTGCTTGATTTAGGAAAGTATTTTACTGAATGACCATTTTCTGAATTTCTCATGAATGTTCTTCTTTTGTCCATTCTATTAACGCCGGGTCAAAATCTAAAATTCTGATGATACTGACTATTATCCAATCACTCAGTCCTTAATTCATGTTTAGTTATCCTGTTCACAAGCCCATACTGACTTGTATTACTTTGGAGGGGTCTAACTTTCCTTTTGTTCACGAACTTGTTTCTCGAAATGAGGATATGACTTTATGGCCTATACTCTTTTGTTGTCTCACGGCCTATCTGTTCTCGTCTTTTCCTTCACTTGACTATAAACTCTGTAATGTTGTCATCATTTTTTGTTCTCTGATATATCTTTGTCATCCATGTATCACATCTTACTCATAATGCACTCTCTTCTTATTTCCTGCTAACATTTCTGTCTATCACTTTATTCTGAAACTTATGGACAAGATATTCTTTTGCTTTTAGATCCCCTTTTCTCCATCCACTGGATCTTCGGGTTGCTTAACATTATCTCTCTACTAGGGACGTGAGTCATACTAAGATGATATTTATCCTTTCCAGGCTTCCAGTGCCTATCTTTGTAGTACTCATATCTAGCTGTACTATTTTAGAGTGCACCATCGGGGTGTCCGACAAGGAGATCTATTAGCACTTTATCCTTCAGAAATGTCAACTAACGCAAATAATCTATTCCTCATCTAGGGTAACTCTAACCCCAACCGGATCCTGATATATGTCCTTCTATTATACTACGTATGTTAGCTTCAATAGGGCATGCATGATATGGGCGTGGCCAATTGTACATACCTTTCTTACAATTAAAAGTAAATCAAAACACTTATTATTTTTCTTCCTGAATTGTAAATACCGATAACCTTAATTACCTGGGTACCTCGTTCCCTTCTTCACCTTGATCCTTTTATTTGTTGAAACTTTTGTCTAACTTCTGATCCTGTTATTCCTTTTTACCGTAAGAGTGGATAAGTATTCTTTCCTTAAATCTCCTTATAAAGAACCTTACACCTTTTAGTACACATATAATCTGCCGAAGACCCCACATTCACTCATCATAAGCAAGATGCAAAATCGAGTTCCTCTAACTCAACACTTCCACATCTATATCTCTTATCGATCGTCTTTCTGAATGTAGGTATCGTCATGTTACAAATAAAATCGAATTTAGGAGCTTGAATTCTTACAACGGAGCTCTATCACGCGATCTACAGTAAGAAGAAAGAGTGACAGTCCTAAATTCCCTATAGCCTCGTACTTATAAGTGTGGTGCATGACACACCCATAAAAAAGACTCTACTAGACACGGCTTGTAGACTCCTTAGGACCGAACTGCTCTGATACCACTTTGTCATGCCCTAAACCTGGGGAGACGTGGCTGGCACCCGGTTCCTTAGTGGCCCAAGCGAACCACTCTGTAACTCATTCACTCCTTTTACAACTATCATGGGCCAACATGGCCACAACTCGTAATGTATAACTGTAAGTGGGCAACACTATATCAATTATATGGGTCGTCAAGGCCTATGACATATTTTACAAACTGAACCTCTGTCTATAAAGCCTGTAAGATTATTTGACATCAAATGGGACAGGGTACCAGCCTACCCATAAGTCTGTAGCAAAACTCTAACACGATGACTCATAGACTCCACCGCACTCTGAATGAGGTGGAGTCTAACCGATCCTTCACTAAAGTCGATCTCGTCTACTATGAGGGCTGGTCAAACTGAATATCTACACGTGCAGTCATGGATGCAGTGTGCCCAACAAAAGGACGTCACTGCGAATAATGTACTGAGTATGTAAGGAAATATACTGAAAGCTGAACTGAACTGATAATATAACAACTGGAAGTCAAAGATAATCTGAAGATATGCTTACCTGCTGATACTGACTCAACTCTCTCAATATAGTAAGTAAAATAGATGTCCAACCTTATAAGGCTCGGTATATATATAACTGATCTGCTTTAGTAGGCTCGCTCATAGGCACTCGGCCATACTAGTCTATGTATCTTGACCAAGTAGGCTCGCTCATAGGCGCTCGACCACAGTAGGCTCGGTATATATCTTACCTTCTGATCAGAGGTTGCCCAATAGGAGCCTGCCCATCGATTATAGCTCGATGGTAATGAAAATAATGTAATATTATATATATAGTCTCTCTGCTCTCTTGACTGGAAGAAAGAAAATACTCAGTATCCGGGATATTCCGAAACTAGAAAAATATACGTAAATTCCGGGATATGAATTTGTCTTTATGCTTCGTTATCGAAATCGTATAATTATGAGATCATGCTAAATGAGGGAAGGGCTTAGCCTTAACATACCTGGAGTAGGAAAAACTCCGTATAATATTCTTGGAGAAATTGTACCGTACTCTTTGTAATCACAAAATTTTACGTTGCTAAAGCTTTATCAATTGCTCGCTGGATTGGTTGAATAATTCACTGTTTAATGAAGTATTCAGGAATGTCGAGCCATTAATCAATATATCCCATATCCATTATACGACAAGAATACAATATGGAACTCAAGTTTATAAAACTCAGCTACACACATTCTTGATTAAATAGGAGTTTAAAAATCATACTACAGAATCTCCATCTTAGGCTTCATTTACATCTTATCCTTTCTAAGGTATCCAAAGATTACTCCTTTATCACCAAATACATCATAGGAAAAGAAACAGGAAAACAATCTAGAGGTTAAAGTGTTTGGAAAATGAAAAGGTTAACACTTCTAAGAAATGGAAAATGAAAAAAAATCAACACTTTTTAGTAAGTGGGTAACGTTCCTATTTCTATGATTATGGAGTCTTTTTGAATGGAAATATTGTCTTCGTTATTTCAAATTACTATACTGAAAGGTCTCTTCAAGATAAGGCATTAGGTTTCCACCTCTGAAATGACTTTAAGAGTCATTGTTTTGGTAGAAAGGGCTTCCACGTGAGAGTCTTTAGCCTTTTACAAAATTTTTAGTTAATTCGCCCCTAGTTATTAATTAATTAGGTAATGTTCCATTACCCAATAATTAACCAATTATCCACATAGTTGAGAATTATTTTCACTTATTTAAAATACTAACTCACTTTTCACATACCTTATATACCTTATTATCATGGCCATGTGGTACCTCGTATGATACTAGTCCAGGAATACCGAGTATTTTAGCTCGGGCTGTATTTTATCCGAAAATTTATTTTCTTTGACTTGATTCCTCTCTCACCTTTACGAATTTACTTATCACTTGTTTGAAATAGCAAAATGCTTAAAATCACAAATTAATCCATCCCCGAACTTACGTCGATTAACTTACGACGAAACTTTAACATACGAAAATGCGGGATGTAACATCATTCCTCCTTTGGAACATTCGTCCTCGAATGTTGATTGGTGCTCTTACATTTTTATATACTATGTCTTCCGAATACTTTACTACTCTCTTGACATATAGGCAGCTGTTATGTGATTAAATCTAAAGGCCAGGACATTCCCCCCTTTTAGGCCTCTTTCTCACCCCACGACTTATGGTCGAAATCCTTTCGGTCTCGTAATTGTTGCTACCTTCTATCATACAACCTGTACGACTCTGACCTTGTAAGTGCGCTTATGCGTCTGTTCTCTCCTTTTTCCTCCATATGTTATCCAATTTGTAGGCCTTACTTGTAAACATATACAGAGCTTAATAAGATGTCTTTCTGGGCATCTATAGGTATACTAAGGTTTTTTTTCCCTCGGTACCTTGTAGAACTTGCGAATATTGCTATATCTTATTTCATAGACCCGAATCTTTACCGCATCTACGTAGGTCATACTATACCATAACTCTTACTATGATTTATCATTACTGAGGTCTGCAACGAGCTCCAGGTTACTCTCGTTGTTTATCCTTAAGACTGATGATCTAATTTCATCTCATACTGTTAAACTTCCATCCATCTATTGTTGATTCATCATCTACCACTAATAACTTAATCTCGTATGTAACACTGCCGCTAGGGCTCAAGTATCATTAGGTATACCTGGGGTAATTAGATTGATCCACCTATGGGCGATACTATCCATATTTTATAGCATCCCAATACTACTCACCTTACATGGATATTTTAATCATGTACAACTCATGAAATTCTCTTCAAATCATTACTCAATTGAAGTCCCAAACATTATCATTTATCTATCACAATTATGCCCTCATTGTACTATCAGGGAAACATTCCATATCTTCTAAATGCCATTAGCCTTAGACTCGTTTGAGTTGATTCAGGCTATACTAAGCTTTGTATAAATTAGAGAAACCATCAGCTCTCTTGTTTTTATGGCTTAATCCTAAGGACTTTACCCATTCTCATCATCTTCCCACTCGCCCTTTCTTATCCTTACTCCTGTCTTCCTAAAACCTTGTCGCTTTACCATATTTTAGCTTGCGACCTACATATTCATTTATACTACTCGCAACCTTCCTTCAACTTGCTTGCACGTAAATCTCCTTATGTGATTTTGGAACATCAAATGAGACATCACATCGTCTCTAACTCTTTTTTACTCTCTTGTCCAGATCTCTTGATACCTAGAAACCATAGGTTGGAAGATATGCTACTGACGATGCCGCTATTATTCCTAGATACTGAATCCCCGCGCTTCTAGCCTATTATCCGAAGTATGGACTATTCACGATCTTCTGCCTTTGAGTATCTCGTACGTTGTTCACCTTTACCTTACTCACCTTAAGTTCTCGCATTGTATCTTCTATCTCTTTCATGACCTCCCTTCTACCTAGGTATGATTCACATCCATAACTTGGAGCTCTTTTATAATACTTGCACCTCTAGTGCATACACAATCTGGTGGGAGCTTCATACTGACTTCTTATGAGGCTGGTACTCTTCTCACATGCATCATCATAGAGCCCTTATAAAATATGGCTATTGTACTATCTCTCTTGTACCTCTGATATTAAGGGTGATTCTGCAATGTTCTCAATCATGATGTCTATAATTTTCTGGGTCCAATAATCAGACTCCTGATTTTTTTTTTGATGTAACTCTTTAGTTTCCTTTTCCTTCTAATCAGACTTTTTAGTCTTAATCTATCTTCCGATCTGCGTCTCCTGGTATTAGTCATTACCCTAGCCCTTCATGGGCGATATGGAGTATCCATGACACAATCCTTTAACAATTCAATCATTCGTCTATGACCTGGGCTCAATTCTTTCTTTTAACGTATACCAGAATCTTCTACGGCTGTATATGCTGCAAGTATAAAACTCCAAACTCCTAAGTGCGTTCATAGTGTCACCAACTCGGGATCATTGATCGAATAATTCCTTCCGTTCCTTCTTAGCTTTCTTTAAACGTACGCAATTATTTTTTTTTCCTGGTCTTTCTGCCCCCATATTGCATGCATTCTTTTAACTTATCCTAGTTCCCAGTCATGCCAAAAAAATTTTTTGTGCAACTCATATGGTCTCAAATATTACCTTCGATTTTCTCCCTGTTTATTGGCCACGGTAGGTGCCACTTTCTTTTGGAGTGCGAACAAATTCTTTTTTATTATTTTTTGTAGTGAGACTGTTTTTTTTCCATGACCAATTCTACTTTGAGTTTCTATGTTTAGGTTGAAGCCTTCTTTCTTATTTCCTCATCTAGTCTTCCATTTCAGTACTTAAGGAGGACCTTCTGACTCTTGTAAAGATGCAAGCTTATTAAAGACCTTTTGATGTCCTCCCTGCCTATAATCATCCGTTCTTGCTTACCTCCGTGTCCTTGTGCTTTTAGGGTTGCTTCTGAACTGATATTCTTATTGTCTTCCTTGTGTCATTCTCTTTTATTTTCGTAATACTCATACGGTACCTTTTTAACTTCCCCAATTCTTATACGTATATATCTCAAGTATTATAATGTCATAACTACGAGGCCGAATTCCCCATGTTGGGGTTCCCTGTGTTTATCTTGTATTGATCTGATGATTTGTCTTTATCCTCTTGTCTAGCCATAACAAGACTCTTCCTGAATCAACTACTAACTGCTCGTTGGTCCGTTCTCATATTAATACCCCGCGTAATCTTTCTTGGGTTATGTTCTTTGTCTTAACTTACATCTTGTGCTGGTTCTTTATTTATCAATAACATCCCGGTCCGGAACCTTTACTTCCTCTACTTCATGTTCTAGAATTGTAGCGTATAAGTAGGAGCTGAATAAGTGTAATCTCATTCCTTTTTCGTTTTTTTTACCGCATTCTTCCTTTACTATTCCATGATTACTAGCACTACTTTATTCTGACTTCATGGAACACCACTCCATATTCTCCCCTTTAGGGGAGTACTAACATTTAGTGCTACGATGATCTACATATAAATCATTTACCTCTTCATCTTTGGCGTCTTTTCACATCATTGATTACACTTATTTGCCTTGCGGTAATTGTTCTGTACCAAGGATAACAAATTTTCTTATTCAAGAGGGATACATCTAGTGTAACCGGCACATACGGTCCCTTCAGTTTAAATTTGCTCACATTGCATGCTTTAGGGAAGTGGTTTCCTGAATGAACATTTTCTAAATTTCTCATGAATTTTCTTATTTTGTCCATTCTATTAACGCCGGGTTAAAATCTGAAATTTGATGATACTAACTATTATCCAGTCACTTAGTCCTTAATTCACGTTTAGTTATCCTTTTCACCAACCCATACTGACTTGTATTACTATGGGGGGTCTAACTTTTCCTTTTGTTCACGAACTTGTTTCTCGAAATGAGGATATGACTTTATGGCCTATACTCTTTTGTTTTCTCAAGGCCTGTAACTTCTCGTGTTTTCCTTCACTTGACTATAAACTCTGTAATGCTGTCATCATTTTTTTTCTCTAATCTACCATTGTCGTCCATGTATCACATCTTACTCATAATGCACTCTTTTCTTATTTCCTGCTAACATTTCTGTCTATCACTTTATTCTAAAACTTATCGACAAGATATTCTTTTGCTTTTAGCTCCCCTTTGCTCCATCTATTGTCTCTTCAGGTTTCTTAACATTATCTCTCTACTAGGGACGTGAATCATATTAAGATGATATTTATCCTTTTCAGGCTTTCAGTGCCTATCTTTGTAGTACTCATATCTAGTTGTACTATTTTAGAGTGCACCATCGGGGTGTCTGACAAGGAGATCTATTAGCACTTTATCCTTCGAAAATGTCAACTAACGCAAACAATATATCCCTCCTTTTGGGTAACTCTAACCCCAGCCGGATCATGGTATTTGTCCTTCTCTTATACTACTTATGTTAGATTTCATAGAGCATAAATGAGATGGTTGTGCCAATTGTACATACCTTTCTTACAATTAAAGGTAAATCAAAACGCTTATATTTTTCTTCCTGAATTGTAAATACCGATAACCTTCATTATCTGGGTACCTCGTTCCCTTATTCACCTTTCTCCTTTTACTTATTGAAAGTTGTGTCTAACTTCCGATCCTGTTATTCTTTTTTACCTTAAGAGTGGATAAGTATTCTTTCCTTAAATCTCCTTATGGAGAACCTTACACCTTTCAGTACACGCATAATCTTCTGAAGAACCCACATTTACTCATCATAAGCAAGATGCAAAATCGAGTTTCTCTAACTCAACACTTCCACATCTATATCTCTTATCGATCGTCTTTCTGAATGTAGGTATCGTTGTGTTACGAATAAAATCGAATTTAGGAGCTTTAATTCTTACAACGGAGCTCTATCACACAATCTAGAGTAAGAAGAAAGAGTGAAAAGTGCTAAATGCCCTGTAGCCTCCTTCTTATAAGTGTGGTGCACGATACACCCATAAACAAGACTCTACTAGACACGGCTTGTAGACTCCATAGGACAGAATTGCTCTGATACCACTTTGTCACGCCCCAAACCTGGGGAGGCGTGGTTGGCACCCGGTGCCACAGTGGCCCGAGCGAACCACTCTGTAGCTCACTTATTCCTTTTACAACTATCATGGGACAACATGGCCACAACTTGTACTGTATAACTGTGAGTGGGCAACATTGTATCAATAAACTATCATTCTTAAAACATGAATACATTTGGGCCGTCAAGGCCTCTGACATATTTTACAAACTGAACCCCTGTCTAAAAAGCCTCTAAGATTATTTGACATCAAATGGGACAGGGTACCTGCCTACCCATAATTCTGTAGCAAAACTCTGACACGATAACTTATAGACTCGGCCGCACTCCGAATGAGGTGGATTCTTAACGATCCTTCGCTGAAGCCGATCTCGTCTACTATGAAGCTGGTCAAACTGAATATCTACACATGCAGGCATGAATGCAGCATCCCCAACAAAAGGACGTTAGTACGAGTAATGTACTGAGTATGTAAGGCAATATACAGAAAGTTGAACTGAACTGATAATATAACAACTGAAAATAATCGGAAGTCAAAGATAATCTGAAGATATGCTTACCTGCTGATACTGACTCAACTCTCTCAATATAGTAAGTAAAATAGTTGTCCGGCCTTATAAGGCTCGGTATATATATATATATATACATATATATATATATATATATAACTGCTCTGCCATAGTAGGCTCGCTCATAGGTGCTCGACCATACTAGGCTCTGTATTTCGACCAATTGGGCTCGCTCATAGGCGCTCGGTCACAGTAGGCTCGGTATATAACTTACCATCTGATCAGAAGTTGCCCAATAAGGGCCTGCCCATCGATTATAGCTCGATAGTAATGAAAATAATATAATACTGTATATATAGGATCTCTTCTCTCTTGACTGGAAGAAGGAAAATACTCAATTGAATATGAGTCCCGATAAGGAGAATACTGTAACTTACGAAACTAGAAAAATATACGTAAATTCCAGGATATGAATTTTTTTTATGCTTCGTTATCGAACTCGTGTAATTACGAGATCATGCAAAATGAAGGAAAGGCTTAGCCTTAACATACATGGAGTAGGAAAAACTCCGTCTAATATTCTTGGAGAAGATTGCACCGTACTCTTTGTAATCACAAAATTTTACGTTGGTAAAGCTTTCACAATTGCTTGTTGGATTGGTTTAATAATTCATTGTTTAATGAAGTATTCAGGAATTTCGAGCCGTTAATCAATATATCCCAAATCCATTATACGACAAGAATACAATTTGGAACTCAAGTTTCTAAAACTCAGCTACACACATTCTTGATTAAATAGAAGTTTAAAAACCATACTACAGAATCTCCATCTTAGGCTTCAGTGACATCTTATCCTTTCTATGGTATCCAAAGATTACTCCTTTATCACCAAATACATCATAGGAAAATAAACAAGAAAACAATCTGGAGGTTAAAGTGTTTGGAAAATGAAAAAAATTAACACTTTTCAGAAAGTGGATAACGTTCCTATTTCTTTGATTATGGAGTCTTTTTGAATGGAAATGTTGTCTTGGTTATTTCAAATTACTATACTGAAAGGTGTCTTCAAGATAAGGCATTAGGCTGCCACCTCTCAAATGATTTTAAGAGTCATTGTTTTGGTAGAAAGGGCTGCCACGTGGGAGGCTTTAGCCTTATCCAAATTTTTTAGTTAATTCACCACTAGTTACTAATTAACTAGGTAATATCGCATTACCCAATAATTAACCAATTACCCACATAATTAAAAATTATTTTCACTTATTTAAAATACTAAATCACTTTTCACATACCTTATATACCTTATTATCATGGCTATGTGGTACCTCGTACGACACTAGTCCATAAATACCGAGCATTTTAGCTTGGGCCGTATTTTATTCGAAAATTCATTTTCTTTGACTTGCTTCCCCTGTCACCTTCACGAATTTACTTATCACTTGTTTGAAATAACAATATGCTTAAAATATCAAATTAATCCCATCCCCAAACTTACATCGATTAACTTACGATAAAACTTTAACATACGAAAATGCGGGATGTAACATCACCTTCTAGGAATATCCAACTGCGAATCTTGGAATACGCCCAAGTCCAAAATCATCATCCGTACCTAAAGGAACCACCAAAACTCCGTTCCGGGGTCAAATACACAAAAGTCAAACTTCGATCAACTCTTACCGCTTAAGTTTCATAAAATAAGAATCCTTCTTCCAAATTGATCCTGAATCGTCCGAAATCCGAACTTGGCCACACACGCAAGTCATAACACATAATATGAAGCTGCTCGATACCTTAAGCCACCGAACTAGGCGCAAATTCTCAAAACAACCGGTCGGGTCATTATATTCTCCCCCTCTTAAAGAAACTTTCATCCTCGAATGTGCCAAGAACCGTTACGAAGACATCAAACCAATGAATATGCTCACCATACATATACTCGCGGTTGATCCCACGTCACCTCAATCCACATATGCCCGAAAACACCACCTCAACTGAAAATTATTCCTTCCACACATACTGGTAAATTTTAGAACCAAATTTCTCACCATCTGATCATCAACACATGGTATCAGCCTCAACCAGCTCCAACAACTCATGCCTACACCCACCAAGTACAACCACACGACGCGACACATCACGCATCTGCCCATAACCACAACTCTAGCCACAATAGTTGCCCATAATCCAATCCATCACCAAAAATTAACCTTATATCCGCTAATACCTTGTTCCAAACCTTTACAACACTGAAAATGACACAAGAAACATGAAGATCCCATAACCATTAACTCAAATCAACAAGTCACATTTAACGCCACCTGAGCACACACCTTGTAAGCTTAAACCCAATAAGTACAACGTGAATATGACTAGATATGTAAAGAGAAACACATGAGAGAAATATCAAACAAGCCCGACATCCACGGCTCCCTATCAGTACCATACTACGAATCAATTCCATAAGAGAGAATCAAAACATATGAACTAATCGCAAGGATCTCAATTTGACATAACTCCATTGCATCACGTAGCTTGGTGAAAACATATCAAATCACATGAAGACGCAAGGGTCTCACCTTCAACTCTAAATCACAAGTAAAATACACATCGTACCAACCAAAAAACTCACCAACTCAATTTCTCTTAACAAAATCACAACAAATACTGAACCCCCATACTGGTAGAACTTCTAAATCACAAATTGTGACTAAACCATCTAGAAATAACATCAAACCTACCGAAATAAGTAACAGAAAGATCACTTCTAGACTCATAACTCTCAATAGTGAAAAAACAAAGCGATAGACACATGCTACCACTATAGAATCTCCAACAAGGGTAAACACATAAACATAGTACAAAAAATCATGAAAATCACCCACATGTGAAACATGATAGGAGGTATCACCTCGATAAGTAGAACCAAATCAAAATAAGGATAGTGTTCCTCTATAACAAATCGAAACTGTACCTATAATGACACCATCTAGTGTTGCAGCCTCAACCCTGCCACGGAATACATATCAATGTGCCGGGCCTCCCCCTGTAGGGCGCCCTGTACCCGCCTATCCTCCACCTCTAACTGGATATGCAAGCGGATTAGCAAATGGAATGAAGACCGTAGCCTGAGTGCTCTGCTGAAATCCGCCTCTCCCAAGTCTAGGACAATCTCTCATGATGTGCCTAGTATCACCACACTAATAACAACCCCTATGCGGGCATGGCTTCTTGTACTGAATCTGTGCCGGATAACTGGAATAACCACGGTAGGAACCCCGTGCTGGTGGTTCTCGAAAAGACCTAACTAGAGCACCACGAGTAGTCTGAAGTGCGGACTGGACTGGCCGACTGCTTGAGCCTATGCCATGATGGGTCATAGCTAAGAGTGAAATCCACCGAACCCACTAGAACTCCGAGACCTCATGGTCTCCTTAGCGTCCCTTTCCTAACCCCAACACGCTCTAACATCCCGGCAATCTCCACCACCTGATGAAATAAAGTATCGGTTTATAACTCCCGAGCCATGCAGAACTTAAGATCATAACTGAGCCCCTCGATGAATCTGCGGACCCGCTCTCTGACTGTAGGAACCAAAGTAGGTGTATGACGGGCTTGTTGATACCCAATTTTTCCTAAAAATAATTTTATTGCATATATACCTTCAAAATCATGCATTAATAGCAATTGATATTTTTCCATAATTTTTCTACATTTTTGTTAATTTGTCCAGTACTTTATTTCCAATAAATAATTACAAAATTGCATCACAAATGATTTCAAAGACATTTCTTGACTTAATTCATTGTTTGTGGTCCTATTAAGACCAAATTATTTCATAAATAGCCAAATTGGCACCTTTTGGCTATAATTGCAATAACTTTGCAATTATAGCCCATGCATATATTATTTATTATTTTTACCAGAAATTAGTCTTTTGTATTTTTAAATACTAAGTAACCATTTTTAAAACATTTATATGCATGAAATTCATTTTTTATATTTAGTAATTATTTTATAAAATTGTTTTAATTAAATTATCTTGGTATTTAAGCCCATTTATCTCAACCATAGCCTATTTTAGCCAGCCCAAAAAATGCCTAATTACACTAGCACAAGACCCTAGGCACAAACCTCATCCTACCCGACCCAATTCCGCCCAAATCCTGGCCGTTGATCATTTTTTATCAACGGTCCAGGTTAATTTTTGCTTAATTAACCTAAATGACCCCTTCCCCAAATCCCTCATCCTCTCACATACGCCGTCACTCATCTCCCTTTCCTCTCAAACGCTCTCTAATCCTAACCCTAACTCTCACCTCGCCGTCGCTCTCCATCATCAACCATGGTGGTTCCTCACCACCCTCAGGCCTCTCATGGCTCTCTTATGACGGTATTACTTGTCTCTAAGGACCTCAAGGTATGAGGGTCGGTCCACTCACACCTCGGTCCTGTTCTTGCCTGTTTCAGGCCGCCATGGCTCGATTTTGAGTAAGATCTTCTTATCTTTGCCTAAACCTATGGATTTCTAATCCTCGTCTTCCTCTCTATGCTATTTTCTCAAAACCCTAATTTCGTCTCTTGAGACTTATTTTGTATGTTTTTCTTATGAAAATCTCCTGATTTGCGAATAGCTTTTCATTTTCCTAAAATAGGGTTTCCTGAAAATATTTTCTTCAAAACGCTTTCTGACTTTAAGTGTTTAATCCTCTGGTTCTTATGTGTTTTCAACTGATTACGTTTAGTTTTCCTTAACCTAGCCGATTTATGCTAAAACCCCAATTTTCTGATATTTTTTCTTTGATTCTGAGTTTGACCTTGTTCATGATTTTCCTTTAGTCTAATTCGATGTCTTGTGATTTTTACCCTAGTACGTCTCTATTAGGGCTTCAGATTCGATTTCTCGACTGATTTCTGTGTGTTTATGAAATTGTTTTTAGCCTATTTGCTTTTTTTTGGAAACCTATATTTTTTTCCCTTAAATCAGTACTATTTTGAATTTCTAATTCACTGATTTTCTCTGTTAAGGATCTGCATGCCTAAGTCTTGCCTATTTCTATCATTACGACCCTAATTAGTCATTCTTGCCTTATTTGATTGTTGTATATTTACTAATTCCTTTACATGATTCTTCCCTTAAATTAGACACCTGATTTATTTATTCTGAATTCCTTTATTTGGTCTGTTTTGAACTTCTTTCCTTAATTAGACTACTACTATTACCGTTTAGTCAATTTCCCTTAATAAAGAAGTCTATTCTCAACTCCTTATGTGATTGATTCAGTGATTCCCCTAATTGCTGAGTACTGATTCCCTTTACCTTATTCTACTCTGCTCTTAAATACTATATATGCTCTTCTTTATTCCCATTTCTAAGACACGAATTGAGTTCAGAACACACACTAAAAACTCTCTCTTCTTCCTCTGCTACTTGTGCAAACTATTGGTATAGCCGGCTGGAAGCCAAGGCTAGACAGTGGAAATACATTTGCTTTACATTCTGCACTTTCTTCTTTGACTGGTATGTCTCTAGTTCAATTCTGAAACTCAACTCTATGTGCTCCATGTTTATTCTTGCACTATTTCAATTTGTTGTGCATTCACTTTATCTTCATGTCTACTGCTTTATTCAACATGTCTAAATTCAGTTCTCTTATTTAAATGTGTGATAAGTATGTCTGGGTCTCACTTGTATGTTGATACTTGACCACCATGCTTATTAGTTTCTATTTATTCCCTTCAGTTAGCATACTCATATTAGTAACTTAATCTTCTAATGTTCTTAATTGGTCCTAAGTGGTATGACTAATCTTGTCTTATGCACCCCAGTCTTCAACATGACTTTTACCCCTCTTTCTCTCTATGTTTTAATTGCTTATTACCATGACTGACTTATTCAGTGGATTTCTAGTTGTTTTGTGCACTTGCTGCCTCAAATGGTTCCCTGCTTATGTGGTTTCAACTCTGTATGTCCCCAATCCCCTTCACCCTTGTTTGTAAATCTGTTTGTGAATTTGAGTATCCTATGATTAGGTAATTGTTTGTTGAGTTTGTTCTCCTCAAAAATGATTTCGAAACTGTTTTTTTTCACTCTTAGTGTTCTTCTCATAACTGTTTTCCACTCCTAGCATCCTCTTGAAACTGTTTCAATTTTCGAAAACTTTTTCACTCCTAAAGTTATCTCTACACTGTATTACTAAATCTTTCAAAGATATATCAAGCACCCTCACTTTTCTTCTAAGTCTCTTAGGTCCTGCCCCTCCAATGTGTGTACTGCCTTAGGATCCTTTTGAGATCCCTCTGAACTCTGGCACACTGGGCTGGCCATTCTACACTACACTTACTCAGTTCTTGTTATGAAAGTTAGGGTGTGAGCACTGCCTGGGATTCTTGAGGTCCTTAGGGAACTCTGACACACCCGGACATAGGATTGGGTATGAAACTCTTGGCATTTGAGGTTATAGAGGTTTGGTATCCTCAGGATACATTTAGGCCTGCTTCAGGCTCCCTATAATTTAACTTCTTCTCTTTCTTATTTATTTATGTAATTCATTTAGTTATTGGTTTGTAATAATTAATCTGTAAACAGATATTGGGGATGGCTAGTGAAATGGGGAGGGTAGCTGATGACACTGTCGACACTATTGGGTAGAGAGCATGCCTTAGGCTTTCCTTTCTTTATGTCTGCATTAGAATCCATATTTAGGACTAATATGTTCATCCAAATCATCCCAAACATGCATTAAATATCATGTTCCTAGGACTCCATATTTACTGCTTCAGCATATCACATATCATTAACCCATGTTTTCTTAACGTTGCATCAACTCACCATTTAGAGATCCTGTTCCTAGGTCAATAAATAAACTGGGCATAAAATTGTCCCTTTTGTGTGCAGTTAGAGATCAAGCCCTAAGAATTCTGTGCATTTAGAAATCATGTTTTGAGAATGTTGTTACTTTTGTGTGCATTTAGAAATTATGTTTTAATAATTCTGCCATTCTTATGTACATATTAGATACCATGCTCTAGGATTCTATTGCATTTAATTGAATACGCCTTGTTTAACTACTGACCATGAAAAGGCATAAAAATAGTCTCACATATAGATGTATGTTTTCTGAACATAACTGGCATGAATCACCCTTCTACAAGTCTGTGTCACTTAGAACAACATGTTTGTAGGTTAAAAAATTTCTAAACCCGTTGAACATCTCTTGTAAATGTGATCGTATACAGTCCCACGCCTAGGCAAGCCTTAGGTAATTAATTACTATAGAATTGGAAACTGCTTTGATCATGTTTACTGCTTAAAGGATAACAAGTTTAAAATCAGTGGGTAAACTGATTAGGGCCCGGTCGTTAAAGTTCGTATGAAACAGTGTTGCATATTCTTGTGCATTGGTGTCACTTAGATATCCTATCTTAGGATCCTTTTTCAATAAGATTGCCTTTGTCTGTGTTTAAGACGTGTTGTTTATTTGCATTAAGTGTGGAGGTGAATCTGAGACTCGTAACTATTTTTTCTTGCTTGTCGCCTAGTGTATCCCCTTTAAAACCATAGGGGTTTGTCTAGAACTGCCAGTATATTAGAGGTCCTAAACTTCTCCGAGACCACAAAGAAGGGACAGGTAACAACACGCTTAGAGCTCGTTAAATCAAACTAGCTTAATAAACTGCTAAGGGGGGTAATGGGTAGAAATGGATATGATGACATGTGCGCTAATGCAACGTGTAGCCCCTCATTGAAGAGTGATTACCGGTCATTGCACAGATATGAACCTATAGGATAAAACAACTTAGGACCTCCCTTATCTTTTACATATGTGTGCTTGGACTGCTAAGCTGTTAAGACCTTTATTTGTTTACATATGTGTTCTTAGACTATCTACTTGCTACTTGAATAATTCATAAAGAATATTTGGCCGGGACCCATAGTTGTGGACTTTGAGGGGTGCCTAACACCTTCCCCTTGAAGTAATTTCAAGCCCTTACCCAATCTCTGGTTATGCAATTAGTGTTATGAATGACCATTAATAGGTGCCCTAACATACCTTAATTCGTTAGGTGGTGAATCTTCGAATTTACTATACCCCCTTTCCCAAAAGGAAACGAGTTTTCCCATTAATGTCAAAAACCTTGACCAATACGAAATGAGAGGAAAAAAGGGGGGCACGACAGCATGTCGACTCTACTGGGGAAATCTAGGCTTTTACCATTACAAACTGTTTTATGAATTCGTCTAAGTATGCCGTGTTTTGTTAAATACCTACACCCTTTCCCTTTCCCCTTTATGAGAAATTAATTGTTTACTCTCCCGAGTATTTATTTTTTCAAAAAATGAAACTGACATGTTTCTCTTTGTTTTCCTTTGTGACTGCTTTTCAATTATAACTGTTGTATTTATAACTTTCATAATGTGCAAATGCGTGACAACATGTTTATTGCTTATTGCTGCATAATCATGCTCAACATCATATTCCACTCGTGCCTATACAAATCCTATAGCAATGCTTGATGAGTGGTTTCGCTCTTCCATTTTATATCACGCCCTAAATTCGGAAAGGCTTATTTGCGGTAAAACTAGTCGATCAGCGATGCAGTCAACGGTTCCGTTCCTTTCCCCCTCAAGTTGACCGCTTAAGTTTACCAGTATAGACCCCTATAGTAACCTTACTCTGATTATAATTGTACATTTATCATGGTCAAACCTAGCCGGGTTAATATGTTGTCCACATAATAACCTTTAGGAAAATCCTTGTCCAAAAGTCCGTTGGGGTTTCAATAATCCCAACGGACGCAACCCCGATCTGTGCATTAATTTGGAGAAGTAAGTGCCAATATGCTAATCACTGATGTATAAGTAGTTGAATCTGGAGAGGGGAAAGGGTCTAACCTTATTTGTTTTGCAGAAGAATAGGCACGAAGTCCCCAGGTTTGGCATGGTCCAAAGAATACCACCATTGTTGTTGGATTGGTGGGAGGACCTTTTTCCAAGTGACAAAGACCATGTGAAAAGGGTCCTCAGAAACTTACCTTCTTTACTGGATATCCAACCAAACAATACGTTTATCAAAGCGGCCACTATGTTCTGGGGTAGAGAAAGGTCCGTGTTCCATTTTGGCAACATAGAAATGACCCCTCTCATGGAGGAGATAAGGGCTTAACTGGATTACCTAGGGACAGTCCGGGTTTATTGGTGCCGAAAAACCGTGCTGCTAGGGGGTTCCTGAAAATGATGGGTTTGAAAAAGGACGAGGTTTAGAGTGCATGAAGGAGTCATACATAACTTTTGACTACCTCTATGAATGATACGGCCATAGCAAATCCTATCGTATCTTCCATGATGAATTATCTATCACTTCCTTGGGCCATATTCACCGCAAGGTTTTTGTGTACGTTGTTTGCTTCCTGGGTATGATAGTATTTCCAAGCGAAGGAGACAGGTTTCACACTAGACTGGCTATGGTAGCCAAAACCTTAATGGAGGGGATCGAGGGGCGAAAATATAACATTATCCCTATGATCATAGTAGACATATACCGAGCCTTGGGCTGCTGCCAGAAGGGGTTCAAACACTTTGAAGGTTGTAATCTTCTACTACAGGTTTGGTTATTAGAGCATCTCTAAAGGGGTCAATATCGTCAAGAGTTTCCACTAAGGGTGTGGAATGATCATATAACCTTCCATCACCCTAAAAGAATGACTTACATCCCAGACATGTTTGCTCAACCGGAAAGTGCTAAAGAGTGGGCGGAGTTTTTTTGACAATTTGACTGAGGACCAGGTTCAATGGATGTTGGAATGGTTCCCTACCAGTAAGTTCATCGTCAGATCGAGGGACGCTCCGCACCTGGTGTTGATCGGGTTAAGGGGAATATACCCTTATGTTCCCATCAGGGTTATGAAACAGGCAGGCAGGAAGCAAGTCATACCGCGAGTTTCTAAAATGATTCATTACAGGGCAGATTTTCAGGACGATGACATCCCGTACAAATGTGAAGCTCAGCATATGTGGCATCTAAAGGTTATTATAAAAAGGGAGACCATCGATCCAGAAAGGTACCACGTAGGGCATGTACGCTTTTACCTATCATGGTTGGAAGACAGCATAGCAGGGATAGTTGAGCCGGGAATCGGTGGGGGAAACAGGGTCATAGACGAAGTTGTTGAAGCCCAGGTGAAACACAATAAACTGCGCAAAAGGGTTCGTGAGTCCGAGGCTGAGCATCTGGAGCAACATAAGACTGATATGGAACTGATCAATGAATGGAGGGAAAGGTCTATCAAATCTAGTGAAAGGTTGGAATATTTGGAGCAGTGTCTGATGGAGCTAGACGGGAAGACGAGGAAAAGAGTCTCCAACTGCTAGAATGCTGAGGGAAGCGAAAGAGGGAATCTAGCGATAGTATACCTGTTGTTGGGCATGCACAACCTGGGGAAACTGATCGACATAGCCAAGAAGATCAAGCTTGGGGAAGGTCCTTCTGGGACCAAGTAGACTAGATTTACCTGGTTTTTCAAATGTAATAAGGCCAAGTGCCATTAGTGACTTATCTTATTTAGTGTCGTTTTAGATTTATTTACTTTTATATAAATGAAATGAGGAAATTATTGGCATATAAGTTCTCCAAATCAACTTGTTGGTAGGCCTACCTCGGGCACAACGAGGCTCCCAAATTAAGATGCGCCTTTACAATTCTGCAATATGTGTTTAAATACTGCAAATACTTTTCTCATGATCCTCACTGGCTTGTTACCTTTTGTTTTAGTTTTATTTCTTTGATTATTCCCCTTCCCCAAAGGTTGGTTCGTGCATTCTGGCATCATCAGCATATCATACAAGATCCAGGGGCCCTCCACCTTCTCCTCCTCCTAGTCCACCTAAAGGCAAAGGCAAGATGGAAGATTTGACTAATATCAGAAAGGAAAACTCAACATCAGTTGAACATACCGAAGCTTCTGACAGTAGGGGTACTCAGGTTCAGAATGATGTTGTGTCACAACTCGAGAAAATTCTATTGAAACTTCAAGGGGAACTTGAACATGTTTGGAACCTAGCGAACTTGTCCTTCTCACTTAATGTCCCGGATGTCAGCCACCTGAACACTCAAAACCTCACACCACGTTAGAATGCCCCCAACAGATAGAACCCTCCTGCAACTCACCCCTATACAACTCCACCACAAAACCAAACCCTCCCACCACAATACCAACAAAACACATGCCATACCCCCCGAAACACCCCACCCATCATTCCTGAACAACAAAATTCCACCAACGATCACCTCTATGCTCAAGCACCACGGCACTACCTTTGGCCTGGGATACCAGTACACTTGGCAAGAGTACGATGACTGGACTCCACCATGGCGCGGTCCCTACTATCCATTGGAGCAGCCCATACCGCGTCTGGAACAGACTTTCCAGTAAGTCGACGTCATAGGGGAACCAGATGAGGAAAAAACATTAGTAGCCTTAAGGAACTTATTCTTGGAAGACGAGGATATGGATTGTTGTGTCATCATTAAGGAGGAGGAGGAGTAAGGCGCTACTATCCAAGCTGTAAGAAAGGGATCTCTCCTCATAAACTGGACTGTCAGACCATCTAGGGCCCAACGAGCCCCGGGGTAGCAAGGTTGAACAAGCACTATTTATTTTAGTCTCTAATGATTTCCTTTTCGTATTTTTCTACTTTAAATAAAATCCCCAGTATTCCAAATCATTTGTTTAAATTATTGAAAATTGCTTTTATATTTCAATGAATCGGTATTTATTATTATCATCTTTCTCTCATACTTTTATCTATACAACATTATTATTCCCTGTCTTGACGAACCAATAAACGTGACATGCAATGAGACAACGTAACAAAAGGATAGTGATTCAGAAGAAAAAGATATCATACCCGAGGAAATCGTCAGAGAAGTGGAGGACTTTAAAATAGGCCTAAGTCCAATCTGGATGAGACCGAGGTAATCAACTTGGGAGATTTCGAGACCGTCAAAGAAACCCACATCAGGATCCACCTATCGCTGCCAGAGAAAGAAGGGTATACACAATTCCTGAAGGAGTATGAAGACGTATTTGCATGGTTGTATGATGATATGACCGGACTAAGTACATCTATCGTGGCTCACAAGTTTCCCACCAATCCAATGTGCCTACCACTGAAGCAAAAGTTCCGGAAGTTCAAGCCAGATATGAGTTTGAAAATCAAGGAGGAAGTCACCAAGAAAATCAACGCCATGGTCCATAGAGTACTGACAGGAGGAGCTCTCATACTTGCAAAAATGGACGGAGAAGTCTGGCCAAAACCAATCAACTCAGATGCAGTTAAACAATACTATGTGTAACTCTTTATGCTTCTATCAAATGCTGTAAATTGAACTACGCTTGACCTGATTCCCCTTTAAGAGGGGACACATAGGAAACCCTATGTGTTCGGTCACAAACCAATAAAAATCTTATTTTCCCCCATAATTGGAAACTGGGATAGAATTTTGAGGAGGACCCTCAAAATTCCGAAGCAAGTTCAGCCGATCGCAGCACGTACAACAGTCGGAGACATCAATCCATCTAATTAGGGCAGAATTTTGAGGAGGACCCTCAAAATTCCGAAGCAAGTTCAGCCGATCGCAGCACGTACAACAGTCGGAGACATCAATCCATCTAATTAGGGCAGAATTTTGAGGAGGACCCTTAAAATTCCATAGCAAGAGAAGTTGCAATGTCTCGGATCTTATCACGGTCATCGGTTCATCTAAATTTCTCAAATGTATTTCTCACTATGTCTTTACAAAACTATGCATGTTTGCTCGTAAGGTAACTTTGTTTAGCCAAACGCTACCCCGATGATTAAAACAGGATCATCAGGCCAAGCAAAGCAGGACAAGAAAAGCCAGCGAGGATACGAATCAACCTCCCCCATTTACAAAACTCACAATTTTTCTTTAGATGCAGGAACAAAGGATAAACATGCCAAAAAGTCACAATCTTCACAACAATCGCGTTATCGAAATCTGCTACTAGCTAATAAATTCTGCTACTATCTGCTATTCATTCCATTTTCTGCATAAGGCTAAACACTGCCTTCATTTTCATAAGGATAAACGCTGCCTTCATTTGCATAAGGCTAATCTTTGCCTTCATCCTGCATGAGGTTAAGCTCTACCTCCCCTTTCATAAGGCTAATCTCTGCCTTCCCTTGCATAAGGCTAATCTCTGTCTTTCATTTGCATAAGGCTAATCTCTGCCTTCCCTTGCATAAGGGTAATATCTGCCTTCCTCTGCATAAGGCTAATCTACGCCTTTCATTTGCATAAGGCTAATTGTTGCCTTCCCTTTCATAAGGCTAATCTCTGGCTTCCTCTGCATAAGGCTAATCTCTGGCTTCACCTTGCATAAAGGCTAAACATTGCCTTCTATTTGCATAAGGCTAATCTCTGGCTTCACCTTGCATAAGGCTAAACTCTGCATTCACCTTTGCATAAGGCTAATCTCTACTTTTCCCTTGAATAAGGTTAATATATGCTTTTCTATGCATAAGGATAATCTATTCCTTCCTCTACATAAGGCTGAACGCTGCCTTCCCCTGCATGAGACTAAGCTCAGTCTCTATCCTGTATAAGGCTAATCTCTACCTTCCTCTACATAAGGCGAAACACTGCTTTCCCCTGCATAAGACTAAGCTTTGTCTTACTGACATCATATTATTGTATCTCATGGGATGAAATATCACCAACCTGTCCAAAGGCGTCATAGTCTAAAGGCATCATCCTCATAGCCGGAAGACACCATGTCATGGCCTGAGGATCTCTATCAATTTGCATATCATTATTCAAGGGCGTCATAGTTTGAAGGCACCATCTTCATGGCCCGAGAACATCATTTCATGGCCTGCAAATCTCATTATTAACTCATGGCCCAGGACGTCATGGTCCAAGGATGTCATCCTCAACCGTCCGAAGAAAACTCTCATGGTCCGACGGGAATCTGCATCATGTTTAAATTTTCGCACAAATATATGCTCGTATTATTTCTATTTGCAGGTGACCTGGAAATCAACTGCTATCCCATCAAGAGCGATCCAGCTCCAGTTCCCTCAACTGTATCAAACTTGACCTCTCTCGTAAACCATTCATTCACCTATCCCTAGATATAGCGTCCATTCTTGCAGTGACTTCACCGGTATATCTCGCCGATGAATCCAGAACTACACACGGCCTGATTCCTGTAAAACCAGGGATATGTAGGCAGTTCAGGAGAAAGAATGCAGCCTAAGTCCCTTAAACTGTTTCACTCGATGAAAATTAGTCATCATATCTTTACCCGACAACTCTTTCATCCTTTCCGGGTAAAGAGGGATAACTGTTAATACCCAATTTTTCCTAAAAATAATTTTATAGCATATATACCTTCAAAATCATGCATTGGTAGAAATTAGTATTTTTCCATAATTTTTTTACATTTTTATTAATTTTTCCAGTACTTTATTTCCAATAAATAATTACAAAATTGCATCACAAATGATTTCAAAGACATTTCTTGACTTAATTCATTGTTTATGGTCCTATTAAGACCAAATTATTCCATAAATAGCCAAATTGGCACCTTTTTGCTATAATTGCAATAACTTTGCAATTATAGCCCATGCATATAATTTTGTGTTAGTTTTACCAGAAATTAGTCTTTTGTATGTTTAAATACTAAGTAACCATTTTTTAAACATTTATATGCATGAAATTCAGTTTTTTATAATTAGTAATTATCTTATAAAATTGTTTTAATTAAACATCTTGGTATTTAACAAATAGCCCATTTATCTCAACCATACCATATTTTAGCCATCCCAAAAAAGGCCTAATTACACTAGCCCAAGACCCCAGGCCCAAACCTCATCCTGCCCGACCCAATTTTGCCCAAATCCTAGCCGTTGATCATTTTTGATCAACGGTCAATTAACCTAAATGACCCCTTCCCCAAACCCCTCATCCTCTCACATCCGCCATCACTCATCTCCCTTTCCTCCCAAACACTCTCTAATCCTAACCCTAACTCTGACCTCACTGTCACTCTCCATCGTCAACCATGGTGGTTCCTCACCACATTCAGGCCTCTCATGGCTCTCTTATGCCGGTATTAGTTGTCTATAAGGCCCTTAAGGGATGAGGGTTGGTCCACTCACACCTAGGGCATGTTCTTGCCTGTTTCAGGCCGCCATGGCTCGATTTTGAGTAAGATCTTCTTATCTTTGCCTAAACCTATGGATTTCTAAGCCTCGTCTTCATCTCTATGCTATTTTCTCAAAACCCTAATTTCGTCTCTTGAACTTCTCGGATCTGTACAGATCTGAGATGGGTTAAACTTATTTTGTATGTCTTTCTTATGAAAATCTCCTGATTTTCGAATAGCTTTTCATTTTCCTAAACTAGGGTTTCCTGAAAATCTTTTCTTCAAAACGCTTTCGGACTTTTGTATGTCTTTCTTATGTGTTTTCGACTGATTACGTTGAGTTTTCCTTAACTTAGTCGATTTATGCTAAAACCCCAATTTTATGATATTTTTGCTTTGATTCTGAATTTGACTGTGTTACTTGTAACACTGTTCGTTCTATGCTTTGACTTTTATGATTTTCCTTTAGTCTAATTCGATGTCTTGTGGATTTTTTACCCTAGTACGTCTCTATTAGGGTTTCTGATTCGATTTCTCGACTGATTTCTGTGTGTTTATGAAATTGTGTTTAGCCTATTTGTTTATTTACGGAAACCTATATTTTCTTCCCTTAAATCAGTACTATTTTGAATTTCTAATTCACTGATTTGCTCTGTTAAGGATCTGCATGCCTAAGTTTTGCCTATTTCTATGATTACGACCCTAATTAGTCATTCTTGCCTTATTTGTTGTTGTATATTTACTGATTCCTTTACACGATTCTTCCCTTAAATTAGACACCTGATTTATTTATTCTGAATTCCTTTATTTGGTCTGTTTTGAACTTCTTTCCTTAATTAGACTACTATTATTACCGTTTGGTTAATTGTCCTTAATTAAAAGAGTCTATTCTCAACTCCTTATGTGATTGATTCAATGATTCCCCTAATTGCTGAGTACTGATTTCCTTTACCTTATTCTGCTCTGCTTTTAACTACTATATATACTCTTCTCTATTCTCATTTCTAAGACAAGAATTGAGTTCAGAACACACACACACACACACTAAAAACTCTCTCTTCTTCCTCTGCTACTTGTGCAAACTATTGGTTTAGCCGGCTGAAAGCCAAGGCTAGACAGTGGAACTACATTTGCTTTACATTCTACACTATATTCTTTGACTGGTATGTCTCTAGTTCAATTCTGAAACTCAACTCTATGTGGTCCATGTTTATTCTTGCACTATTTCAATTTGCTATCATTCACTTCATCTTCCTGTCTACTGCTTTATTCAACATGTCTAAATTCAATTTTCTTGTTCAAATGTTTGATCAGTATGTCTGGGTCTCACTTGTATGTTGATACTTGACCAGCATGCTTATTAGTTTATGTTTATTCCCTTCAGTTAGCATACTCATGTTAGTAACTTAATCTTCTAATGTGATTAATTGGTCCTAAGTTGTATGACTAATCCTATCTTATACACCCCTGTCTTCAACATGACTCTTACCCCACTGCCTTGGGATCCTTTTGAGATCCCTATGAACTCTGGCACACTGGGGCTAACCCTTCCACACTACACTTACTCAGTTCTTGTTATGAAAGTTTGGGTGTGAGCACTGCCCGGGATCCTTGTGTCACGCCCCGAAATCCAACTGTCGGGCCGTGAGGGCGTCTAACGTTGAACCCTCTAGACAAGCCAACGTGTGTAGTTAAACTAGCATCATCACCTCATTCTAACAGAATAAACTAAATCAGCTCACAAATTAAACAGCGGAAATAAATACGGTTTTAAGCTAAGTGAAGACAATCACAATACATCGACGCAAAATTTCCCAAAACTTGGTGTCACTAACTCACGAATTGTCTAAGAGTTCTAAATACAAGTTTGGAAAGGAAACACATATCTGCCTCTGAAACTAAAGGAAAAACAATATAGAATCGAAGAGAAAGGGATGGAAGAGACGCCAAGGCCCACGAACGCCAGCGGGTATACCTCGAAGCCTCTATAATGAGCTAGAAGACACTCCCACTAATGATGTCCTCCGGGTTCGGCTGCGTAATCTGCACAACATAAAGAAGTGCAGGTGTAGCATCAGTACAACCGACCCCATGTACTGAGTAAGTTCCTAGCCTAACCTCGACGAAGTAGTGACGAGGCTAGAACCAGACTACCAAATAAACATGTGCAGTTCAATTAAATATATATACATATATACAACGGATAAGAAATATAAGGAGAAAAGAATTAATAAAGGAAGGGGAACATGATAAGGGGAGATAACAGTTTCATATAAGAAATCTCAATAAGGAAAGAAACAACAAGCCAGCATATCAACAAGAACAAGAAATCACAACTTGCACGGCATCACCCTTCGTGCTTTTACTCTTGTCCTCAATATGCGATGTATAATGTAATCAATGTAGATCATGGCACCGCATCACCCTTCTTGATTTTACTCTCATCCTCACTATGCGGTGTATAATGTAATCAATGTAAATCATGGCACATCATCACCCTTCGTGCTTTTACTCTCGTCCTCACTATGTAGTGTATAATGTAATAAATGTAAATCATGGCACGACATTACCCTTCGTGCTTTTACTCTCTTTCCTCACAGTATAATCAATGAATATGGTACGGAATGGTACATCGTACGGCACAACATCACCCTTCGTGCTTTACACTCTTTCCACACAATAACAAACAATGCACGGCATCACCCTTCGTGTTTTAGCACTCTTCCTCACCCAAACAACAATCACAAACAAGGGCAAGCGAGTAAATAGAATAAAAATAGAAATTCCAGCAAGGGAACAATAACATAAATCTCAACATCCTAGGAATGGAGACAATATAAAACAATGCACGGCATCACCCTTCGTGCTTTACTCTCATTCTCACCAGGACAAGTGCACGACATCACCCATCGTGCTTTAACACTCTTCCTCACCCAAACAACAATCAAAAACAAGGCAAGGAAGTAAACAGAATAGATATAGGAATCCCGACAAGGGAACAATAATTAAACAATTAAATCCCGGCAAGGGTAATCATCAATAACAAAATTAAATCCCGACAAGGGAATATCAACTGCACAATTAAATCCCGGCAATGTCATATTTCAATTACACAATTAAATCCCGGCAAGGGAACATCAACTGCATAATTAAATCCCGGCAAGGGTATATTTCAATAACTCTTTCTCTTTCTTTCACTTTCATTTACATGACTTATTCTATCACTTGAGCCAATGCTCCAAAGGATGTAATATCTCATATTTCTTCGTTATTCATTTCACAATTTGAGCCAATGCTCCAAATACGTAATATCTCAGATTTATTCATTATTCGTTTCACAATTTGAGCCAGTGCTCCAACAGAGTTTACAGAATACAATTCCCTTCGCATATTCTTCACACCATATGGAAATCATCAACTAAGCATGGAAATTACCACAAAATCATTATATTCACAATATAAGGACTCACAGTCATGCTCGACACCAATGTATAGATACTCGTCACCATGCCTATACATCGTATTTGACAATTAGCAAGTACCAAATTATACTGAACACCTATTCCCTCAAGCTAACGTTAGACCGAACACTTACCTCGGGTCCAAAGTATGGCAATCAACCCTCTAACACCGCCTTTCCTTTAGAATTCGACTCCGGAATGGTATTATCTACACATAATAACCTCAAGTATATAAATAAGGATTCAAAGATTCAATTACATGGCCTAATTATCCATTTCCTAGCATTCTCTCAAATTTTTCAAAATTCGACCACGGGCCCGCTCGCTCGGATTCTTGCAATTTTCGAAGGGAACACTCACCCAAAGCCTAAGGATCATAAATATACGATTTTCACTTGATTTCATGGCCAATTCACAGAAAATTCTAAGGTGATCACAAGTTCTAGGTTACTACCCATTTTCTTGAATTTTTGCACTAATTTGTGTAGTTAATTAGGCTAAGATACATGCATGAAACAAATTTATGGGTGGAATTTACTTACCTCACAAGACCTGGTCGAAAGCTCTTAAAAATGGTGGAATTCGCCTAAGGAAGAAGGTGAGAAATGAGGAAAATAGGTTTAAAACCCGCACTTCAACTCACTGCCTGAACAGTGATCGCACCTGCGATGGCTGGGACCACAACTGCGGTCTCGTGCTTGCGTGGAGAACCTCGCACCTGCGGAATTGGGATGGGGGCTCTGGGATCGCACCTGCGAAGGTGAGACCGCACCTGCGGTCTCGCGCTTGGGATGAAATGCTCCGCACCTGCGAAGGCTGGCCCGGCCACTGCTGGTCCCACCTGCGATGCCTGGGACCGCTCTTGCAGTATCGCACCTGTGATGCTGGGCAACCGCACTAGCAGTCACACCAGAGCAGGTGCACCAGCAGCTAATTTTGCTGGTTTTTAGCCCTGTTAGGTGCCCAGAAGGCACCTAGGCCCACCCGAGCCCTAATCCAAATATACCAACGAGTACCAAATCATGCTACGGACTCGCTCGAGCCCTCGGAACACTCAAAATGATGCTAAAAATCGAAATCACACCCTAAAACCTAAAGAACCAATCGTAGGAATTTTAAGTTTTCTAACCTCGCTAATAACGTGCCGAACTGACCTATATATCTCGGAACGATACCAAATTTCACAGACTACTCACACAGCCTCCTAAGAACTTGCCTGTGCGATCAAATCGCCAAAACAACATCATACACATCGAATTAGGCCTCAAAATCCATGAATCCTATCAAATTTCATAAAACATCAAGTTTTCCTTTCTTTAAGTCTGAAACACGTCAAACGAAATCCGATTTCAACCAAACTTTACATAAAATGCTTAAACCATATATAATACCTGTACCAGGCGTCGGAACCAAAATACGGGCCCGATACCATTACTTTCTAATCTGATTTCATTTTTAATTTCCTTAAATATTTTAAGAAAACATTTCTGCTCAAAAATTTATTTCTCGGGCTTGGGACCTCAGAATTCGATTCCAGGCATACGCCCAAGTCTCATATTTTCCTAAGGACCCTCCGGGACCGTCAAATCACGGGTCCGGGTCCATTTACCCAAAATGTTGGCTGAAGTCAAATTTATTCATTTTAATATCAAATATTAGCATTTTTCATAGAATTTCATATTTAAGCTATCCGACTACGCGCCCAGACTGCGCATGCAAATCGAGGAAAATACAAATGAGGTTTTCAAGGCCTCGGAAGTACGGGATGGGTAATAACATAGGTGATGACCCTTTGGGTCGTCACATTCTCCACCTTTAAAACAACTGTTCGTCCTCAAACGGAAAGTGGAAGGAAGCACCTGAGTCGGGAAATAAATGAGGGTAACGACTCCGCATATCAGACCCGGACTCCCAGGTCGATGCCTCAGGAGGCTGACCCCTCCACTGAATACGAACAGAAGGGAAACTCTTGGATCTCAACTGACGAATCTGCCGGTCTAGAATGGCTACCGGCTCCTCCTCATAAGATAAGTCTTTGCCCAACTGGACAGTGCTGAAATCTAACACGTGGGATGGATCGCCGTGATACCTCTGAAGCATGCACACATGAAAAATTAGATGTACTGCTGATAAGTTAGGTGGCAATGCAAGTCTATAGGCCACCTCTCCCACTCGATCAAGAATCTCAAACGGACCAATGAACCTAGGGCAAAGCTTGACCTTCTTGCCAAATCTCATCACGCCCTTCATAGGCGACACTCGGAGCAATACTCGGTCCCCAACCATGAAAGTCACATCTCAAACCTTACGATCTACATAACTCTTTTTCCTGGACTGAGCTGTACGAAGCCTATCCTGAATGATCCTGACCTTGTCCAAGGCCTCCTGAACTAAATCTATACCCAAGAACCGAGCCTCTACCGGCTCAAACCATCCAACCGGAGATCGACACTGCCTACAATATAAAGCCTCATAAGGAGTAATCTAGATACTCGACTGGTAGCTGTTGTTGTAGGCAAACTCTGCTAAAGGCAAGAACTGATCCCATGATCCTCCAAAGTCAATAACACAAGCTCGGAGCATATCCTCCAATATCTAAATAGTTCGCTCGGACTACCCATCCGTCTGAGGATGAAATGATATGCTCAAATCTACCTGGGTGCCTAACTCTCACTGAACTGCCCCCCAGAAACGCGAGGTAAACTGTGCGCTCTGATCCGAAATGATAGATAGTGGCACACCATGAAGGCGAACAATCTCCCGGATATAGATCTCAGCTAACCTCTCGGATCAATAGGAAACTTCCACAGGAATGAAATGCACTGACTTGGTCAACCTATAAACAATGACCCAAACTGCATCGAACTTCTTCCAGGTCAATGGAATTTCAGTAACGAAGTCCACAGTGATCCTCTCCCACTTCCACTCGGGAAGCTCAATCCTCTAAAATAGACCACCAGGCCTCTAATTCTCATACTTAACCTGTTGACAATTAAAACATCGCGCCATATATGCCACAATATCCTCCTTTATTGTACGCCACCAATAATGCTGCCGCAAATCCTGATACATCTTCGCGGCGCCCGGATGAATAGAGTAACGAGAACGATAGGCCTCCTCTAAAATAAATTCTCAAATCCCATCAACATTGGGCACACAAACTCGCCCCTGTAATCTCAAAACACCATCATCATCTAAGGTCACCTTCTTGGCACCTCCGCGCTGCACCGGGTCCCCAAGGACACACATATGTGGATCATCAAACTACCGATCACGGATATGCTCCAATAATGAAGAACGAGCAACCGTACAAGCCAACACTCGACTAGGATCAGAAATATCCAACCTCACAAATCGATTGGTGAAATCTTGATCATCCAAAGCAAGCGGCCTCTGACTGACCGGAATAAAAGAAAGACTGCCCATACTAGCTGACTTCCTACTCAAAGCATCGGCCACCACATTGGCCTTTCCCGGGTGATATAAGATGGTAATATCATAATCTTTCAACAGCTCCAACCACCTCCTCTGCCTAAAATTCAACTTCTTTTTCTTGAACAAGTACTGAAGGCTCTTATGATCAGTGAACACCTCACACGCCACGCCATACAGATAGTGCCTCCAAATCTTCAATGCGTGGACAATGACTGCCAACTCCAAATCATGCACTGGATAGTTCTTCTCATGAATCTTCAACTGCCTCGAAGCATAAGCAATGACCTTTCCATCCTGCATCAATACTGCACCAAGCCCAATACGGGAAGCATCGCAATAGACTGTATAAGGCGCTGAACCTGTGGGCAAAACCAATATCGGTGTCATAGTCAGAGCTGTCTTGAGCCTCTGAAAGCTCGCCTCACACTCGTCCGACCATATGAACTGGGCACCCTTATGGGTCAACCTAGTCATCGGGGCTGCAATAGATGAGAACCCCTCCACGAACCGATGATAATAGCCTGCTAATCCCAAGAAACTCCGAATCTCTGTAGCTGATGCTGGTCTAGGCCAGTTCTTGACTGCCTCACTCTTCTTCGAGTCAACCTGAATACCCTCTGCTGACACGACATGACCCAGGAATGCAATTGAACTCATCCAGAACTTGCTCTTTGAAAACGTTGCATAAAGCTGACTATCCTTCAGAGTCTGAAAAACTACTCTGAGATGCTGCTCGTGCTCCTCCTGACTGCGGGAGTACATCAATATATCATCAATGAAGACTATCACGAACGAGTCTAAATAAGGCCTGAACACTCGGTTCATCAAATCCATAAAATCTGCTGGGGCATTCCTCAACCCAAACGACATGACAAAAAACTCATAATGCTCGTACTGAGTGCAGAAAGCTATCTTAGTGACATCGGATTCCCTAATCCTTAACTGATGGTGGCAAAATCTCAAGTCTATCTTCGAAAATACACTGGCACCCTGAAGCTGATTGAACAAATCATTAATCCTCGGTAGTGAATACTTATTCTTGATTGTAACCTTTTTCAATTGTTGGTAATCAATGCACATCCTCATCGAACCATCATTTTTCTTCACAAACATTACTGGAGCACCCCAAGGAGAAACATTGGGCCTAATGAAACCCTTCCCAAGCAAATCCTGCAACTATTCCTTCAACTCTTTCAACTCTGGCGGGGCCATGCGATATGTCGGAATAGAAATAGGCTGGGTGTCGGGAGCTAGATCAATGCAGAAATCAATGTCCCTGTCGGGTGGCATCCCCGACAGGTCTGAAGGGAGAACCTCAGGAAACTCACGAACCACGGGTAATGAATCAATAGAGGGAACCTCAACACTGGAATCGCGTAGATAAGCCAAATAAGCCAAACACCCCGTCTTGACCATATACCGAGCCTTCACATACGAAATGACACTGCGGGTAGAATGACCAGGAGTTCCTTTCCAGTCCAAACGGGGAAAATCTAGCAAGGCTAAGGTCACCGTCTTGGCATGACAATCCAAGATAGCATGATATGGGGACAACCAGTCCATCCCCAATATAACATCAAAGTCGACCATAACCAAAAGAAACAAATCAACACGGGTCTCAAGACCCCCAATCACCACAATAATGGAACGATGGACACGATCGACCACGATAGAATCACCCACTGGCGTAGATATAAATCGGAATACTCAGTGGATCACTAGGCATGACCAGGTACGGTGCAAAATAAGAGGACACATACGAATACGTAGATCTTGGATAAAATAGAAATGAAGCATCTCTGTCACAAACCCGAATAGTACCTGTAATGACTGCATCTGAAGACTCAGCCTCTGGCCTAGCTGGAAGAGCATGACATCGGGGCTGGGCCACACCACCCTGAATCACATCTCTGGGACGGCCGGCTGCTGGCTGGCCTCCACCTCTGGCGGCCTGAGCTCTACCTCTATGACCTCTACCTCCACCTCTAGCACCTCTACCCCCACCTCTAGCTGGCTGGATAGGTTGAGGAACACCTGGTGCCTGTACTATGGAACGAGAACCCTGATGTTGTGAAATACCTGATACTCGAGGGAAAAATCTGGCAAGGTGACCCGGATCGCCACAAGTGTAACAAGACCTCGGCTGTTGAGGGAGATGAATCTGACCCTGTCCACCTGAATAACCACCCTGGAAACTCTGATGCGGCGGTGCACTAATGGGAGCTGGTGGCGCACTGTAAGGCTGCTGATCAGAATAGTGCGTCTGATACCCACGACCACCTAAAGTACCGTGGGAAACCTGAAGAGCTGACTGAAAAGGTTTGGGAGGATGACCTCTGCCTAAAGAATCCCTGCCCCCAGATGAGGCTCCACTGAAACAACCTAAATGACGGGGCCTCTTGTGAGCCCCATGACCACCACCTTGTGACAAAATCATCTCAATCCTCCTGGCCACATTGGCCGCATCCTGAACGATATATCTATACCTGACTCTCTAGCCATCTAAAGTCTGATAGGCCGGGCCAATCCCTCAATAAATCTCCAAACCCTCTCCCGATCAGTGGGAAGTATCATAAGAGCATGTCGGGCTAGAGTGATGAATCTGGTCTCGTACTGAGTGACTGACATAGATCCCTAATGGAGACGCTCAAACTGCCTCCGAAGGTCTTCTCTCTAAGTAATGGGAAGGAACTTCCCCAGAAATATCTTTAAGAACTGAGTCCAAGTCAAAGGTGTAGATCCAGATGGTCTGGCTAGGAAATAATCTCTCCACCAACTCTTGGTTGTGCCAGATAACCAAAAAGTAGAAAAGTCAACACCGTTGGACTCCACTATGCCCATATTCCAGAGAACCTCATTGCAGCTATCCAAATAATCCTGGGGGTCCTCTGATGGTGAACCAGTGAAAGTAGTAGTAAATAACTTGGTGAACCGGTCTAGTCTCCACAGAGGTAGGTGCTCCCTCTGCTACCAGTGCTGCAATACCCGGCTGAGCTAATGCGGCTGGCTGAGGTGCCAGAGCCTGAAACTGTGGAGCTAGCTGCTCTGGCACGCGGGCGGCATGAGTCTGGGCACCTCCCCCAGCCTAAGAGACGGCTGGTGCTGTAGGAAGAAGACCCGCCTGTGCTACACTCTCCATGAGTCCGACTAGACGGAAAAGGGCGTCCTGAAGAACTGGGGTAGGTATGAACCCCTCTGGGACCTGAGATGGTCCAACAGGGACTGCCGGAACTGGGACCTCCTCGTCAGACTCGACCTGAGGGTCCTCCACTGGGGCTGCTGCTCTAGGCTGAGCCCAGCCCCGGCCTCGGCCTCTAGCACGACCTCTTCCTCGAACTTGACCCCAAGTAGGAGCAGCAGCAGGAGTGTCAAGCTGCTGGGCGGAACCAAGGAAAGCACGTATCCTCGCCATCTGCGAGAGAATAGAATATAAACTCAATCAGTACTCAGAATCATAGCGCACGACAAAGAAGAAAAGAAAGATGGAGTCATCCTAACTTTGCAGCCTCTGGGGGATAAATACAGACGTCTTCGTACCGAACCCTCATACTCTACCAAGTTGTCTGTGAGTTGTGAGACTTAAGAAACCTAGAGCTCTGACACCAACTTGTCACACCTCGAAATCCCACAGTTGGGCCGTGATGGCTTCTAACGTTGAACCCCCTAGACAAGCCAATGTTTGTAGTTAAACTAGCATCATAACCTCATTCTAACAGAATAAACTAAATCGGTTCACAAATTAAATAGCGAAAATAAATACGGTTTTAAGCTAAGTGAAGACAATCACAATACATCGACGCAAAATTTCCCAAAACTTGGTGCCACTAACTCACGAACTGTCTAAGAGTGCTAAATACAAGTCCGGAAGGAAATACATATCTGCCTCTGAAACTAAAGGAAAAACAAGACAGAATTGAAGACAAAGGGATGGAAGAGACGCCAAGGCCCACGAATGCCAGCGGGTATACCTCGAAGCCTCTATAATGAGCTAAAAGACACTCCCACTAATGATGTCCTCTGGGTCCGGCTGCGTAATCTGCACAACATAAAGAAGTGCAGGTGTAGCATCAGTACAACAGAACCCATGTACTGAGTAAGTACCTAGCCTAACCTCAGCGAAATGGTGACGAGACTAGAACCAGACTACCAAATAAACCTGTGCAGTTCAATTAAACATATATACACATATACAACGAATAAGAAATATAGGGAGAAAACAATTAATAAAGGAAGGGGAACATGTTGTAGGGAGATAACTGTTTCATATAAGAAATCTCAATAAGGAAAGGAACAACAAGCCAGCATATCAACAAGGACAAGAAATCACAACTTGCATGGCATCACCCTTCGTGCTTTTACTCTCGTCCTCACTATGCAATGTATAATGCAATCAATGTAAATCATGGCACGACATCACCCTTCTTGCTTTTACTCTCGTCCTCACTATGCAGTGTATAATGTAATCAATGTAAATCATGGCACGACATCACCCTTTGTGCTTTTTCTCTCGTCCTCACTATGCAGTGTATAATGTAATCAATGTAAATCATGGCACGGCATCACCCTTCGTTCTTTTACTCTTTTTCCTCACAGTATAATCAATGAATATGGTACGGAATGGCACATCTTACAGCACGGCACGGCATCACCCTTCGTTCTTTACACTCTTTCCTCACAATAACAAACAATGCACGACATCACCCTTTTTGCTTTAGCATTCTTCCTCACCCAAACAGAAATCACAAACAAGGGCAAGAGAGTAAACAGAATAAAAATAGAAATCCCAGCAAGGGAACAATAACAGAAATCTCAACATCCCAGCAAGGGAGACAATATCAAATAATGAACGGCATCACCCTTCGTGCTTTACTCTCATTCTCACCAAGACAAGTGCACGGCATCACCCTTCGTGCTTTAACACTCTCCCTCACCCAAACAACAATCACAAACAAGGCAAGGAAGTAAACAGAATAGATATAAGAATCTCGGCAAGGGAACAATAATTAAACAATTAAATCCCGGCAAGGGTAATCATCATTACACAATTAAATCCCGACAAGGGAACATCAACTGCACAATTAAATCCCGGCAAGGGTATATTTCAATTACACAATTAAATCCCGGCAAGTGACCATCAACTGCACAATTAAATCCCGGCAAGGGTATATTTCAATAACTCTTTCTCTTTCTTTCACTTTCATTTCCATGACTTATTATATCACTTGAGACAATGCTCCAAAGGATGTAATATCTCATATTTCTTCATTATTCATTTCACAATTTGAGCCAATGCTCCAAAGACGTAATATCTCATATTTCTTCATTATTCGTTGCACAATTTGAGCCAATGTTCCAACAGAGTTTACAGAATACAATTCCCTTCGCATATTCTTCACAACATATGGAAATCATCAACTAAGCATGGAAATTACCACAAAATCAGTATATTCACAACATAAGCACTCACGATCATGCTAGACACCAATGTATAGATACTCGTCACCATGCCTATACATCGTATTTGACAATTAGCAAGTAGCAAATTATACTCAACTCCTATTCCCTCAAGCTAAGGTTAGAACTAACACTTACCTCGAGTCCAAAGTACGACAATCAACCCTCTAACACCGCCTTTCCTTTAGAATTCGACTCCGAAATGGTATTATCTTGACATAATCAACTCAAGTATATAAATAAGGATTCAAGGATTTAATTACATTGCCTAATTATCCCTTTCCTAGAATTCTTTCAAATTTATCAAAATTCGACCCCGGTCCCGCTCGCTCGGATTCTTGCAATTCTTGAAGGTAACACTCACCCAAAGCCTAAGGATCATAAATATACGATTTTTACTTGATTTCATGGCCAATTCACAGAAAATTCTAAGGTGATCACAAGTTCTAGGTTACTACCCATTTTCTTGAATTTTTCCACTAATTTGTGTAGTTAATTAGGCTAAGATACATGCATGAAACAAAATTATGGGTGGAATTTACTTACCTCACAAGACCTGGTCGAAAGCTCTTAAAAATGGTAGAATTCACCTAAGGAAGAAGTTGAGAAATGAGGAAAATGGGTTTAAAACCCGTACTTAAACTCATTGCCTGAACATTGATCGCACATGCGATGGCTGGGACCGCACCTAGGAATTTTAAGTTTTCTAACCTCAAGAACCAAACTTAGGAATTTTAATTTTTCTAACCTCGCTAACAACGTGCCTAACTGACCTATATATCTTGGAACGATACCAAATTTCACAGATTACTCACATAGCCTGCTACGAACTTGCTTGTGCGATCAAATCGCCAAAACAACATCATACACATCGAATTAGGCCTCAAAATCCATGAATCCTATCAAATTTCATAAAACATCAAGTTTTCAATGTTTAAGTCCGAAACACGTCAAACGAAATCCGATTCCAACCAAACATTACAGAAAGTGCTTAAACCATATATAAGACCTGTATCGGGTGCCAGAACAAAAATACGGGCCCGATACCATTACTTTCTAATCAGTTTCATTTTCAATTTCCTTAAATATTTTCAGAAAACATTTCTACTCAAAAATTCATTCTCGGGCTTGGGACCTCGAAATTCAATTCCGTGCATACGCCTAAGTCCCATATTTTCGTACAGACCCTCAAGGACCATCAAATCACGGGTCTGGGTCCGTTTACCAAAATATTGACTGAAGTCAAATTTATTTATTTTAATATAAAATCTTAGCATTTTTCACAGAATTTATTACTTAAGCTATCTGCGCATGCAAATCGAGGCAAATACAAATGAGGTTTTCAAGGCCTCGTAAATACGGGATGGGTAATAACATAGGTGATGACCCTTTGGGTCGTCACACCTTGAGGTCCTTAGGGAGCTCTGACATACCCGGACATGGGATTTGCTATGAAACTCTTGACATTTGAGGTTATAGAGGTTTGGTATCCTCAGGATACATTTGGGCCTGCTTCAGGCTCCCTATAGTTTAACTTTTTCTCCTTTTTTTTTATGTAATTCATTCAGCTATTGGTTTGTAATAGTTAAATCTGTAAACAGATATTGGGTATGGCTAGTGAAATGGGGAGGGTAGCTGATGACACTGTCGACACTATTAGGTAGAGAACATGCCTTAGGCTTTACATTCTTTATGTTTGCATTAGAATCCATATTCTAGGAATAATATGTTCATCCAAATCATGCCAAACATGCATTAAATATCCTGTTTTTAGGACTCCATATTTACTGCTTCAGCATATCACATGTCATTAATCCATGTTTTCTTAACGTTGCATCAGCTCACCATTTAGAGATCCTGTTCCTAGGTCAATAAATAAACTGGATATAAAATTGTCCCTCTTGTGTGCAGTTAGAAATCATGCCCTAAGAATTCTTTGCATTTAGAAATCATGTTTTAAGAATATTGTTGCTCTTGTGTGCATTTAGAAATTATGTCTTAATAATTCTGGCATTCTTATGTGCATATTAGATACCATGCTCTAGGATTCTGTTGCATTTGTTTGAATACGCCTAGTTTAACTACTGACCATGAAAAGGCATAAAAACAGTCTCACATGTAGATGTATGTTTTCTGAACATAACTGCATGAATCACCCTTTTAAAAGTTTGTGTCACTTAGAACAGCATGTTTGTAGGTTAAACAATTTCTAAACCCGTTAAACATCTCTTGTAATTGTTGATCGCATACAGTCCAACGCCTAGGCAAGCCTTAGGTAATTAATTACTATAGAACTGGAAACTGCTTTGATCATGTTTACTGCTTAAAGGCTAACAGGCTTAAAATCAGTGGGTAAACTGATTAAGGCTCGGTCGTTAAAGTTCGTATGAAATAGTGTTGCATATTCCTGTCAATTGATTTCACTTAGATATCCTGACTTAGGATCCTTTTTTTCTCTAATAAGACTTTCTTTGTCTGTGTTTGAGACGTGTTGTTTATTTGCATTATGTGTGGAGGTGAATTTGAGCCTCGTAACTATTTTTTTACGTGCTAGTCCTACTTGTTCTTGCTTGTCGCCTAGTTTTTCCCTTTTAAAACCATAGGGGTTTGTCAAGAACTGCCAGAATATTAGAGGTCCTAAACTCCTCAGGGGCCACAAAGAAGGGAGGGGTAACAACACGCTTAGACCTCGTTAAATCAAACTCGCTTAATAAACCGCTAAAGGGGGTTAATAGGTAGAAAGGGATATGATGACATGTGCGCTAATGCAACGTGTAGCCCCTCATTGACGAGTGATTACCGGGCATTGCACAGATATGATCCAATAGGATAAACAACATAGGACCTCCCTTATCATTTACATATGTGTGCTTGGACTGCTAAGCTGCTAAGACCTTTATTTTTTTACATATGTGTGCTTAGACTATCTACTTGCTACTTGAATAAATCACAAAGCATATTTGGCTGGGACCCACAGTTGTGGACTTTGAGGGGTGCCTAACACCTTCCCCTTGAAGTAATTTCAATCCCTTACCCAATCTCTGGTTATGCAATTAGTCTTATGAATGACCCTTAATAGGTTCCCTAACGCACCTTAATTCGTTAGGTGGCGACTCTTATAACTCATTATACCCCCTTTCCCAAAAGGAAACGAGTTGTCCCAATAATGTCAAAAACACTGACCAATCTGAGAGGAGAGGAAAAAAGGGGGGCGCGACAGGGCTAACTCACTGAACTTGATGGCATACTCTGACACCGTCATCGTGCCCTGACGTAGCTGCTCAAACTCTGCATGCCACACATCTCAGAGGGTCTGGGGAACAAACTCCCTCAAGAACATCTCAGAAATGCTGCTCCCGACAACTGAAATGTAGTAAAAGCAACTCCACTCACCTCCAAAATACCCATGGTGCGTAGAATACACTGATACTTCTCTAGAAATTCCTGTGCATCCTCGGTACTCGTCCCACTAAAAGTAGGTGGAATATACCTCTTGAACATCTCATGCCTCTTCTGCTCCTCCTCTGATACCCTTAGCCTAACCTCAGGTTGAACCGGAATAATAGGTTGTACCGGCACCACACCCAGAGCCTGACCAATATGAACCCGCTACTCGGGAGTGCGGGTGGTGGGAGTCTGAGTTCCTCCCCCAATATGCAAAGTAGCTAATGCAACAGATTTCAATACAGCCTGAGCCTATGTACCAAACATGCTCAGGAAGTGCGCTAAAGTCTCCTAAAGTCCCGGGGTAACAACAGGCGCCTCCGGTGCTTGTCCTCCAGTCGGAGCTACTGTGGCTCCTCAACTGCTACTCTAACATGTGCTCTAGCTGCTCAACGTGCCCCTCCTCGGCTCCGGCCTCTCGCGGCTCTATCAGGAGGCCCGGGTGTTTACTCAGTTGATTCGATAGCGCGTGTCCTCACCTTCTGTGTGAGAATAAAGATAGAAAGGCTCAAATTTCACAGTCAACAAATATGCACGATAGGAATGAAAGAAGTGGAATTTTCCTAATAGTTCCGTAGCCTCCCGAATATAAGTACAGACGTCTCCGTACCGATTTGCAAGACTCTACTAAACTTGCTCGTGACTCATAAAACTTATGAACCTAGAGCTCTGATACCATCTTGTCATGATCCCGATCTCCCTCCATAAAATATCGTGATGGCACCTAGTCTCTAAGACTAGGTAAGCCAATTCCTATAACAATTAAGCCATATTTTTAACAAAGTTAATTTGAAACATGGTTTAATATAAGTTCCGAGACAAATGCAGAATAATCCTACACGGCAATAATCATAATAACTTCCCAAAACTGGTGATACAATGTCGCAAACTCTAGTTAAATACATGGAATGATCTCAAGGTTTGAAATACAATACAATTCAAATGGAAAAATGACAGTACAGTGTAAGGAAGAGACTCCAAGGGACTGCGACGACTAACTAGCTCTACCTTGAATCCTCGCGATCAAGAAGCTAACTATGTCGGGTCTGATATCTCCAATACCTAGGTTTGCAAAAAATGTGCAGAAGCGTAGTATGAATACACCACGGTGGATACCCAGTAAGGATCAACACTAACCTCGGTGGTGTAGTGACGAGGTACAACCCAAGACACGCACTAGACAAAATGACATGTGCAGTATAGAAGTATAAAGCTAATAATGGAACGCAGAAATCAGTAAATGGCAACAAGAATCAACAAGTGATATAAATAGTAATGCAAGAAGAACACTGTAAAGTATCGTTTAACCGAATAAGGAACACCAAACAAAACCAACTAATCAAGTTGTGTTTCAGAAGTTTCACAACAATATCACTCTATAGTACCCCCATCTCATAGTCACAAGTCACGGGTTTCAACACACCATTATATACTCACGTCACCTAGTGCCCACAATAACAATAATCTCAACGAAAAGAAACTCAACAATAAATGAGATCACGTAATGAAAGTGGTAACAACTCCCAACAGAGCATATAAGAGTAAGCTCAACAAGTAGAGAATGTGACATGTAACGACAACATCAAACAAAGCATGTAATAGTGGACATGGCGAATAAGCGCTATAACATGTGCTAGCAATTCCAATTAAGTACATAAAAGATTCCTAAGGGTCTAAACCGATACATTTCCACATATAAGCCCGAGTATGTACTTGTCACCTTGCGTACACGGCTTTCACATGATACAAATAGCACAAACGAATCAAATCCTAAGGGGTAATTTCCCCACACAAGGTTAGGCAAGATACTTACCTCAAAGAAGCTAGACTGATACTCTGAAATAAACTTCTCGAGTGAAAACAACCTCCGAACGACTCAAATCTATCCAAAACAACTTCATAACATAATAAAACTCATAGGAAACAATTCCGGATAATAAAGCTTCAGTTATTCATTAAAACTAAAAATCAACCCAAAAGTCAATCCCGGGCCCGCACCTCGAAACCCAATAAATTTTACAAAACCCAAACACCCATTACGATACGAGTTCAGCTATACCAAAATTATCAAATTCCAATATCGAATCGCCCTTCAAATCCCCATTTTACATTTTGAAATATTTTACAAAATTTCCCATTTTGTTTCATTCAATTCACTAATTTAATGATGAAAATATTTATAGAATCATGAAATATGATCATATTCGGATATAGAATACTTACCCCAATAAAACACGTGAGGAACCCCTCCAAACTCGCCCAAAACTGAGGCTTCCAACTAAAAAAGAAGTGGTGAAAATGAGCAACCCTCCTCTCTTAACATTGTGCCCAGGGATCGCACCTGCGACACAATTAGCCGCTTTTACGACTCGAACTACGCTTATGCGGACACCACAAGCTAGGTGACCTCTCACACCTGCAGACACTATTCCTCTTCTGCACAACCGCAGGTGCAAGGCTAAAGTTCGCATCTGCGCAAATCCTCGCTTCTGCGCTCCAAGTTACCGCACCTGCAATGTCGTAGGTGCACATAAATTCCCGCTCACACCCATCCTACCAATTCCTCTTCTGCGACTTCAACTTCGCACTTTCGACCATCACACCTACGCCCAGTGGTCCGTAGGTGCGACTACACCAGCAGATTGCCAACCAGCTTAACCAAAAATGATCCAAACGATCTGAAACTCATCTGAGCCACTCGGGACCCCGTATGAATCTACCAACAAGTCCTATAGCATATCGTGGACCTACTCGAGGCCTCAAATCACATCAAACAATGTGAAACTAAGAATCGCACCTCAAATCGAACTTATAAATTTTTAAATCTTCAAACTTCCAAAACTCGTATCGAAACACATCAAATCAACCCGAAATGAACCTATATTTTGCACACAAGTCCAAAATGACATACCGAAGCTATTTCATTTTTGGAACCAATATCCAAACTCGATATCAACAAAGTAAAGTCTCGGTCAAACTTAAGATAATTTCAAACCTTCAAATTTTCAACTTTCATCAATTAGTGCTAAAACCTTCTAGGAATATCCAGCTTCAAATTCGGGCATACGCCCAAGTCCAAATTCATCATCCAGACCTAACAGAACCACCAAAACTCCATTTCATGGTGAAATACACAGAAGTCAACCTCTGGTCAACTTTTTGCCGCTTATGTTTAAAAAAACAAGAATCCTTCTTACAAATTGATCATGAATCGTCTGAAATACGAACTCGGGCACACACGCAAGTCATAACACATAATACGAAGTTTCTCAAGACCTTATTCCACGGAATGGAACGCAAGTTCTCAAAATGATCGATCGGGTCGTTACATCTTCACATGCCACTACCAACCTCTGATACCTCCTCATTGGGGCATATGTGCATCTCCTCTTAAGTCATAACAAGACCGAACCATCTCATCCTCACTTATCTCATATTTTACACTATGGAGCACATTCTCACCTTGTCCCGAATATCTTTATTCTTAATCCTATCTTTCCTAGTATGCCCACACATTAATTTCAGTATTCTCATTTTCGCTATTTCATCTTCTGAGCGTGAAAGTTCTTGACTGGTCAATACTTTCTTCCATATAGATGGTCTAACAACCACTCTATGAAACTTATCATTAAGTCATGGTGGCACATTGTTATCACACAAGACACTGGATGCTAGCCTCCATTTCATCCACTCCGCTCTAATGCCCATTTCCTTGGATTATTGACCAAAGATTTTTTAAACTTACTCTATTGGGGATGCCTTGTGACTCAATCCTCACTTCCACATTTGTCTCATGAGGTATGTCACTGAACATACACTTCAAGTAATCCATCTTACCATGCACTCATGCTTAACCTAAAACCTTTAGACCTTTAGGTCAACCTCCTAACCTACAACCTGGCGTCCTTACTTACAAAAGTTAAAAAGAAAAAACTAATTTATTTATAACTAAAAGGATAACGGTTTATAAAAATCTCAATAATTAATAATAATTACAAGTAAATTCGAAATGGCACCATTTACATATTTATTAACTGCTAGTTGCAATCAATTGATCTAGAAGTCATTAATATTATGTCAATTGAGCCAAACAAAGTATTTATGTCCAAGCGATCAAAGAATCAAGTTAAAGACATTCAATATATGCTCCGCCATTATGGTAGTCCTAGAAATTTTAGCTCTTTTTAATTTTAACCAGAATGATTTAAAAGAGGAAATTGAAAAGGTGACTTGGCACCTCCAGGCCAAGAATTCTATTTATCTTTTATCTCCTTTTTTTGAATTTTTTTACTTTATTCTCTTCATCCAACTTACTTTTTAAAAGTATAAAAGTTACTTTATAAATTCTCTTTATTTCACCTCATCCCAAAAGTCATTTGAAATTTATTTTTTTCTCGTATTTTTGAATTTCTCACTCATTCTTTTCATTTAATTATTCTTGACAAATTCCAAAGTTCATTTGTAATGGAGGAATCGTTACTGGATGTGGAGAGTCCAAAAGTCACTATTGAAAGCCACGACTGTTTCTCAAGATTCATGTATATGGTTGAAATCGGGATCGCCTACTACATGGTAGATCAGGCTCGGAATAAAAGGGAGTAAAGATCAACCCCGAGTCCCACCACACCAAAACACGAGGTCAAAATGTCTATCTTCGAGAACATTTGATCCGTGATCTCGGAATCGACCCTGACTTCGGACAAGCTAAAGAAAACATTGTTAGCGTAACCAACAGAATACCGAAATAACAGAAGATCAAAATATTTGTGACCGATCGGATTTTACGGCGGGAATCTCGGTACGTATCAATAAGGAACCGATGAATCAGCAAATCAAGAGCTTTTTACCTTTTATAGAATTGTACCTAAAGTAGGACTCCCATATTATATAAAAGGGACTATTCACTTGTAGAACACATTGTAACACGCATATCAAAGCAATACAATATTTTTCTCTTTAAGCTCTTATTTGGCCGTGCCTTGCTATTGATCGAAGTTCATCCAGTTTGAGGGTGATCAACCTCCCAAGGTTATAACTGTTCAATTCGTGTGGTTCGAATTTACTTTATTATTGTTCATTTCAATTGTAATTCAATTCATCGCTTTGTGTCAAGTTAATCCATGTATCCTTAAAACCATTTACAAATTCAATTGTTATCCAATTTTGAGGGTTAATAGTTTGGCGTCCCCCATGGGGCTAAGGATAATAGTGGTTATTTGATACAAATTTCCATAAAACACACTACTTTACACTTGTTCTTTGAAGTGTCTCTGATTTCAGGTTAAAACTATAAATCTTGAACTCTCAATCAGCACCCCTACATGTTGACAATAGGTCCATCCACCATGGCAAAAATGACAATATAGCACACAGAAACAAGGTGCCCCCAGTCAACCTCAGCAGAGTCCCTTCCGCTGACCCAATCGATGCAAGATCACATGTGGCCATCAACATAAATTTGCCCGCTGATCCTGAGGATAACGTCCGTAGAGATGTTCGATCTGTTGCAAAAAGCACATACGGCAGCAAACATGGTAGAATCAACTTGGCATGTACACATGTGTAACTATTATGCACAAGAATAAAAGAAGTCTCTTCTTTGCGGATAAATATCTTGTGCCTTAAGATATTTCTTGCATTTCTTAAGTAATTTCCTGCATCTAACCCCCTAAAGGTATCTAGCCCAAGGGCCACCTTAATCCTAGTTAAGACAATCAATCTCACTCGGGAACTTTCGTCCGAAGACAAACTTGGACGGTCCGGGCTACCGAAGCTTGGGGGCACAAGACCTATTAGGCAACACCCAAATTTTAAAGGATACGGCCACCCCCATTCGGGGACTGTTACCATAGGCAAGTTCGGATGACTCGAGGTGATAAGCCCACTGGGAAACACTCGAACTAAATAGGCTACGGCCATATTAGAACAGCTCGAAGACGTCCGAAATCTGTAACAAAAAAATGGCCTTCAAAATTTCTTAAACGGTTCTAAAGGCTACCCTCGGCAAACTATAATCTAAAAAATTATAAGTACTTTGGGGAAAATTTCCAGTCACACCAAACCCCCACTATGCCTTAAACAAAATAATGTTAAAGGCAAGGTTCGAACCTCCGAACATAACCTAACTATTTCATGCTAAGGCATTTTAATCTTTGCAAATATAAATAATAAAGAAAAGGAAAAACTCATAAATTGTTGAATGGAAAAATCCTTATATACATATCAAAAGATTGTTTACAAGGGTCAAACAGCCTCAATACAAATTTTTACAAAGGCCAAATGACCTCAACAAAAAAAGTAGAAAAACAAAAACATCTATGATGCGCCTAAGTGGCCTAGTCTTTGCTGGGGGCCCCCTCATCACTGGGACCTTCAGGGTCTCCTCCACCCTCGAAATTGCTCAAATCCTCATAATCTTCATCATCACGGGATAAGCCAACTTCATGGCCTCAGCTTCGAGCACCTTGACACTCTCAGTTTCGGTTGAAAAATTGAAACCTCGAGCATGAATTTCCTCGAGAACCGCCCTTTGGGATTGCCGCTTCTTGTGCTCGACGATAGCCTTTGCTCGATACTAGTCCGCCTCGAGACCGGCCTTATATTAGGCCACCATCTTGTTTGCATGAACTTTAACATCTCAGCCACCGCCTTGGCCGTCCAAGCTCCATGTCCAGAGTTCCTCGATCGAAGACGGCCGAACTTAGCCGGGACTGGAGCTCCTCAATCTTTTTGGCCTGCACCAAGGCCTTTTCCTTTGCAGCCCAGAGCTCGGCCTCAGTCGAAGCCAATTATCCCTGGGAAGCTTCCTTTTCCGAGGCCAAGAGGTCCATTTTGTTTTACCATTCTTCTTCCTCGACCTTTAGCACATCCATCCCTGTCCGAAGCTGATCGATCCGATCAAGATTCTGCTAGACTTTCGAGTTTGGAGCATTAGTCACCGAGTCTAGCTCGTCGTCACGAACCTCAAATACTTTTACCTTTTCCACCAAGTCGGCGTTATCCTTCCGAGCCGCCTCTAGCTTAGCTCGAAGGCTGTTAGCCTCCCCTTCGTGTTGCTCGCTGAGAAGTTTGTAAGCATCTCTCTTTTTAGTGAGACCTCGAATATCAGCCTCATACTAGTTTAGCTCTTTCCGATATCGGAGAAAAGTTTTGTGATGAAGCACCTAGGCCTACAAACATATAGAAAAAGTTATAATTATTTAGAAGTCATCAAGAGGCATCTGAAGTTACCCGGTTTAACTCCTGTTATTCTTTGTTGAACAGGCAAGGCACGTCCACCTCGTATATCTTGGCTTGGTCCTCCTCGGTCACCAGGCACTGAAGATAACTGGCCAACCTTACAGCGGCATAGAGCACTTGGGCATCCTTCAGAATAAATATAATGACCGATCGCTTCCAGCCGGGATTCGCACTCAGAGCCAGGAACTGGTTGACTAATTTCGAACTTGAGGAAGTCCCGCTAGTTCCAAAAGACGGACTCTTCATTTGCACCGGTAAGTCACCCAACCCGGTGATGACCTATGTGGCGGTAGACTCTACGACATAAAAAAAATTATGGAAATGGTATGCCGCCCCTTGGGGCCTCTTGTAGGGGCATCCTTTCAGCATCTGAGCCTCGTTAAACATGGACTCGGTGAACACGACTCAAAGAGCTCTATCACACCGAGTACATCCTTCGAGGCATTGCCCACTGCACGAGAAGCACCGGCCACGGCCTCCTTGTTGGCCTCCCTAACTTAGGGCAAAACAGCCTCGCCCCTCTCTGGTTCGGAGGCCTCGTCCACTGCCTCCTCATCGGTCTCCCTGAATAGAGACAATTCATTTTTTCCTCTCTCTGGTTCGGAGATCCCTTGACCCTCGAGAAGAGAAAAATCTTGGGCCACCAGATCCAACTCTTCTTCTTCTTCGAACTCATCCTTCAACCGGTGGAGTGTGTTCGATGAAGGCGCTCGGGCGCTGGTACTTTCTTTGGATTTGCAGACCAGTCTTCTCCTTGGTTTCTTCTTTCTATAGTTCGGACAAGTCAGAGCCCTTTACCTTTTGTTTTCGTCACCCTGTCTCGGAAAAGGGGACTTGGCAGGGAAATCCTCGTCACCGGATTGAGGCCTCATTAGGATGTCCTTGGATAAACCTGCAAAGGGAAACGAAACAGATTAGAACGCGGCAACACAAAAGAGACCCAAGTATTACTCACTCAGGAAAGGAATCTCACCATGAGAACGGCTTCCCACCAGCCGTTCAAGAGCTCGCGCCATATGGGTTTGGAATATCGCTTTTGTGACACAATGCCCTCGACCCACTCCTTGATTTGAGGGACTGCATTCGGGACCCGAGCGACAGCTGCACCACCACAAAGCACCAATAAAAAAGAAGGAAAAGAGAGTAAAATAAATTTTTGGAAAAATGAATTTTTACTTACGTCTTGTGTTCCACTTCTCGGGAAATGGCATGCACTCTTCTGAGATCAGGTTTGAGGTCCTCACACGGACAAAAAGGCCTAGCCAGCCTTGATCTCGATCTTCATTGATGCTCAAGAACGGGGCTTTACTATCCCAACACGCAAGCTTGATCAGCCCCCCTGAAAGAGTCGGGGACTCTATAGGCGCATGAAATGGTCGACATTGAACGAGCATCCATTGATCTTGCTCCCTAAGAACCGGAGAATGATGACAATCCTCCAGAATGAAGGATGAATCTAGATGAGGCACACCTCGTATTTTGGGGAGACGTCGATGATGACCCGGACCAACGGGCCTATTGTAAGGGGATAAGTGTAAACACTTAAATTTTCCTCGACGTGGGTGGTGATGTCTTCATCAAGCCCGGGAACCACCACGTGCTTGTGAACCCAGTTGCAATCCTTTTTGACCGTGGGGAGAATTTCTTCAGTGATCGAGCATATATATCTCGAGACATTCTCACACCGGCCTAGTACGGAGGAAGGGTTTTTATCCTTAAAATCAGTGGTTACCGAGCACCCGCTAGGGATGAACGTGTTCAAAAGGGGTTCTGCTGCTGGTTCCTTGATAGCAGTACTCATAAAAGTCTCCACGACAGCCGACCGCGATGTAGAAGGCGTTTCTTTTTGGTGAACGGTTTTTGATGTCTTTGCCATTTCTTTTTAAAATTGAGGGGAAAAGAAGAAGAGGAAGTTAGAGCAGTACGCTTGATGATTTGGGGTGAAGGCGAACAAAAGTCCTCAAAAAGGATCTCAAGAAATCAAAGTATAAGTGCTAGAAAGAAGAAAAATTTCTAAGGAACAAAGGTAGAGAGTTTGGATGTAAAGTTTGAATGAATAAAGAAGGGGGTACTTATAGTTTTCAAACAACGGTTCACATCCAGGAGTTGCCGACGGGTAACTGACAAGCATTTAATGCCATTAAGAATTGACTGACGCGATGTTTTGTTTATTTTGTTGTTTCTGTCGCGGGGTATCGAGGTGAGATCGAAAGCTCATGTCATTTCTCATCGCCTACTCTTTGAAAAAGGGAGGGACTAGCTGTATACGGTCGAAATGTGGCTCGTCTACTACATGGTAGATCAAGCTCGGAGCATAAAGGGATTGAAGATCGGCCCTGAGTCCAACCGGACTAGAACACGAGGTCAGAATGTTTGTCTTCTGTTAGCGTAACCAATAGAAGATCGAAATATCTATGACCGATCAGACAGTACAACGGGAATCTCGGCACGTATTAATAAGGAACCGGCAAATCATCAAACAAGAGATTTTTACCTTTTATAGAATTGTACCTAAAGCAGGAATTCCGCACCATATAAAGAGGGTTTGATCACTTGTAGAACCATTGTAACACGCATTACAAAGAATTACAGTTTTTTTCTCTTTGAGCTCTTATTCAACTGAGCCTTATTACCGATCGAAGTTCATCCAGTTCGAGGGCGGTCAACCTCCCAAGGTTGTAACTTTTTAATTCGTGTGGTTTGAATTTACTTTATCATTGTTTATTTCAATTGCAATTCAATTCATCGCTTTATGTCAAATTTATCCACGTATCCTTAAAATCACTTACAAATTCAATTATTATCCGATTTTGAGGGTAAACAAATCCAAAAATATATCACAAACCCAACATATACGTCGGGATTTATGTAAATCTATTTTTCAATTTTCTTAGATTTTTCCCTTTTTCAATTCTTTATCTATGGTGTTATTTCTCTCTCTTCAAAAGAAACGCCTATTTCTCACTCTACCTCCAAACGTCATGTCTTTTTCTATTCCTCTTATTTCCTCCACGCTGAGGAAGAAAAGATGGTCTGAATAGTCCTCATGGAAAGCTAACATTCTCAAGCCACCGAACTCGACAATATGAGTACCATCGTTGGTGCTACTGTTGGCGTCATTGACAACCTTTCCGCCGGAAATTTTCTCGGAAAAACTGTAAAAAAAAAACTAAACCTCAGATTGTAATGTGTTGTTGGTATATCATTGACAAACATAGACTTCCAATCTTTCCTAGCAGTTCTGTTCCTAATGTTGATAAAGAATATTTGACAACACTCAAGAAAAGACAAGAAAAAAGAATAATGAAGACCAAAGCTACCATGACTGTCAAAAGCTCCATGTTGTTTCCAATTCCTGCAGATCTCCCCCACTTCCGCACCCGACCTGTGAGTTTGTCTTTTGGATTTTAAATTGTTAGCGAAAAAAATGGCAGTTTGTAACCGTGAAAAATTTGAAGATGTTGCGATATTCCAATCTTATAGATAAAATAGAAAAATATTTGGAATTATTTGTTGTTTACCGTGAAAATGGTAATTACAATTATATCTAATTTTGTGGTTTTGAAAATATGTGATTTATTTTAATACTAGTTGTTTAGGCAATAGATACTAAGTGAGAGCTAAGAAAAATGAGATAATAGCAAAGGGCAATGGTGTTATGCAAACCAAACAGACTTGAGACGAGGTCTCGAGCTGGCCGAAACTGGGCCTCGAGGTTGAGCTAGTGTGCTTGACTGGGGGCGATCGATGGGGGAATAACAGCGTATAGGGCCTCGAGGATAGACTCTTTATGATCAATAATGAGCAATAAATGAAGAACAATAAATGAAACATAATAAATGGAAGCAATAAATCAATGGAGCAATTGTAGAGTATGTTAAAGTTAGAGAGCAGAGAATGATGTTGTTCTTGTATTGAATATCATGTATTTTACAAAATGACAAGGTCCCCTTTATATAAGAGGGGGAATCCCAACATAGTACATGTGTAATTATTACAATGAAATGCAGCTGGTACAGCTATTTAATGTCACGGTACGGACTTGTACTATTCTTGCAGGCGTTGTCAGCTATAGCCACGTGGCCTTGGGAATTTTTTGCCTTCTCATAACGTTCTTCGATCTTCACCCTGCCTCGAGGTCGAGCGTGGAGAATCCTCGATATGCTTCCTGTCAAACCTCGAACTGTGCTTTGAGCCCTCTGAAGACGGGCTATGGAATGCCATAATTATCATAAAATTTGGCTCTCTAATTTTCTCCATATACAAATAGTCCCCGCGTTTTTTAGAATGAAATGATAATAACGGTCTTTAATTCTTGCCTCTTCGATACTCCCATTTTGACGTCAGCCTCGTCAGAACATTAAATGACATGAATTAAAGGTTGCGCAGAGGGTCGCTGTCAACATGATTATCGAGAAGCCCATGAACTGCTACTTGTTCAACCTTCCCGCTTCTCAAACACGCCAAAACGCCTTCTATAAATACTTCAATTGTTTGCCTTTCACGCTTTTACAACATCTTCAGGTTTTCAAAACATAGTTCACAGCCTTCTGCATTCATCTTCTTTCTGTCACGATCCAAAATGCCTAAGGTCGTGATCGCGCCGGACACAAAGTCAGGCAAGCCAAATCATTAATTAATTGAAATAACTTTCCGATTTTAACATTTATGAAAAATATTTTCGTTCACTTTATTACATGATAATCAAGTAAAAGTCTATTAATTAAAAACGGTGATTTAAATATATCACTTAAGCAATTACATCCCGATACATCTCCCAGAACCCGGTGACAAGTACATGAGCAATTTTTAAGAATTTATACAATCATTACAAAGCCTGTCCGAAATACAAGTAGACAAGGAAATTTAAAATGAATAAATACAGTATGAAGGAGACTCTGTCAGTTACGGTCGCCTCCGGATGGTGCAGCTCGCCTAAGTCTCTGAATCCTCCACATTGTTATGAAAGCACCTATGCAATAAAATGCACCGCAAGTGTAGCATGAGTACAAAAACAATGTGTACTCAGTAAGTCGCCCGTCTAACCTCAGAGAGGTAGTGACGAGAGGTCAAATTAGACACTTACTAAAGGTCCATTTAAAATATTTAAGAGTGACACTAAGCATGGATTTATCATAGGCAATTTATAAAATAGGATTTAAATATCTTTTAACTCCGTTCACGTTAACACTTTATATCTTTGTCATATTAACGATTAATCAACATGGTGATTTAATCAAATAATAATAAATCGACGGGAAAGAACAATTTCTTCCAAAGTCTTTTTAATAGCTTTAAATCTCTGTCATTTTAATTAACAACTTAATATTTCAGACCAGTAATCAGGCAAATATCATAGCAACTACGCAGCAAATATCATGCGCAAGCAATGTCGAGGGTCGAACGACACGGACCAACAATAATAAAATGTGCACTGCCGAGGGACGAACGGCTCGAACCATAAATGTATCTATCAGCCCCGCTCGCGAATCGATCATGCGACGCGGTTAACATAATACGGCTAGCCTGCTCGCGAATCATACATGCGACTCAAGTGCTCATTTGAATACATACACAAATACAGCGTCTTCCTGCTCGCGAATCACTCAAGCGACTCAGGCACCCAAAGTTACACATATCCACATAATAAATTCATATTTTATCAAGAAAACAATTTTTCTCAGGAAAGTGGTAAAATTTTTATTAAAAGAAACATGAAATATAGGTTTTCAAATCTAGTGACACTCCATGATACAACCCAGTCTAGGTACACATATATTCACAGCGGAAACAATTCACTTTGTAGAAGGTTAACAATATGAGCTCTAGCTTTCTTTTAGACATTCAATTACGTTTTCGGTCATATTAGCAGTTTAATATTACATGCAGGGTTACAGGTACACACATAAGCCATGCTAGTGGGTCCTAGGCTACCGGACATGGCATAATAGTAGCTATGCAGACTCCCGTCACCTCGTGCGTACATAGCACCCAAAGACAATGGCATGTATTGAGCTGATTCACCTAGGGGGACGATTCCCCCTCACAAAGTTAGAAGGGAGAGTTACCTCACTATGAAATTCCAACACCGGCTTCCAAGCCCCTCCGATGACTCCAACGGACGCAGAACGTTCCGAAACTACGGCATAACGACAAAGCAATGAAAATTCATCCTAATACTCACAATAAATTTAGATTATATACTTTCCCAACCCCGCTCGGAAAAATGACCAAAATGCCCTCGGGTCCACGTGCCCGAAAATCTGAAATTCTTGAAGATACATGATACCCATAGCTCTACTAGTTCATTCATGCAATTTACTCTACATCCCATACTCAAATTCGTGGCTAAATTCTAAATTTACAGTTCTTATGTTTTTCTTCAAAAACCCCAAATTTCCCCACAATTTCCCATATCAAATTAAAGCATCAATCTTGTATTTAACCTTAGAAACGAGTAGAAACAACTTACCTCTAATCCCCGATAAAATCTCCCTTGAAAAGCTCTCCAAAATTACCTCAACCAAACGAAAAATGAGAGAGAAATGGCACAAACCCGATTTTTACATTCTACCCAGGCATCTCTTCGCACCTGCGGTCCAATAGCCGATCCTACGGCTCCGCACCTGCGGAAATTCTATCTCAGGTGCGGCTCTGACTCGACCCAGCAAAAATCCCGCTCTTGTGACCCGTTCTTCGCACATACGACTCAAATTTTGCACACAAGTCATATTCAACATTATGGACATGCTCCAACTTCCGGAATCGCATTCCGACCTTGATATCAAAACTACCACTTCCGGTCAGATTTCTCAAAAACCTTCAAATTTCTATCTTTAGCCAAATGACCCCAAAATGACCTACGGACATCCAAATTCACTTCTGATCGCGCTCCCAATTCCAGAATCACCATACGGAGCTATTCCCAGACTCGGAATCCCAAATAGACATCAACCTCACTGATATGAACTTCAAGCCCAAATTCATAAAACCCTTCTAAAATGCTAACTTCCACAATATACGCCGAAACGCTCCCGGGTTATCCAAAACCCGATACGGACATACACCCAAGTCCGAAATCATCATACGAACCTGCTGAAACCTTCAAACCATGATTCGAAGATCGTTTACTAAAAATTTCAGTCTTAGTCCATTTCTCCAACTTAAGGCTTCTAAAATGAGAATTTTCTTTCAAAATCAATTCTAAACTTCCTGAAATTCAATTCCGACCACGCCCACGGGTCATAATACCTGAAACAAAGCTGCTCATGACTTCAAACCGCTGAACGACGCGCTAGAACTCAAAATGACCGGTCGGGTCGTTACATTCTCCTCCACTTAAACCGACGTTCGTCCTCGAACGTGCTAAGACTTGCTCTGGAGTTACCTGAAATCACTGTTTAACATCTCGCGCACCTGCCCCTGCTACCACAACCCAGTCGAGCACAATATCTTGATCAAATCTGGAGATTTCTTCTTTATCCATATAATAAGCTCAGAATTCATTCGAACACCTGAAATTTCTCTAGCCAGGCCTAGTTTCAATAGATATAAGCATTGCATCAACTAGCACACGATATACCAGATCATAACTGCATACCCTTGTTGAATCGGCACCCTGCACCACATAACTCATGGTCTGACCACAATGACGCTCCCTGAACCTTAATAGCCAAGGTCCACGAATCTGATGCTCCTGATGCACCTCATAACAATTATACAGACATCCTGCTATAATGCTGGCGATACAACCACAACGGAGGAAATAAGCAGAAATTCGCACTCAACTGCAGAGTTAAAAATTCCTTGAATACCTCATCTTGACTAGAATCGTCATTTTCATTATGAACCTGAATGATGGTATATGTTCTTTAATATACACTTCAAATAACCTTATCTACTAATCCCGGGTCCGATAATCTCGTCTCACCCAGTATGAACTGCCCAGACAACAAATCACCCCAAACATGGCTAACAGCCTCACATGATATCACATCGCGCCAATAGACCATAACTCGAACATGGTAATAATAAATGACTCAGGACGGAACTACTCAGCTCACGCAACTAATATGAATTCTTACCAGAAAATAGGAAATAAAACACAAGAAAATAAATACATATTAACCCTTCTCATCATAACACTGTTGCGGCGTGCAACCCGATCCGAATAACATACCCGTGGCGACGTGCCACACAATCCACACACAAAATTTACATAAGAAGATATATATACAAAGCTGATTTGCTCACCATTATGAATTACTGAATATCTATCACAAGCATGCTAAGTGCATAATACCATCTTGGGGAGACGGATAAAGCCATAGGCTACAAAACTCAAGCACAACTGAGGTGCGATATATATATATATATGCACTCTGGATCTCAAGAGCTATCCTGCTCACATAACATCCTCGCTACGCGGGACCTGAACATATAAGAAATTATCAAAGTCGTTTCACAACTCACACGGCACAATCACAATAACACATGAATTCAACGAAGATGGAACAACACCCGATGTTCTAATACCTTTCCATGAAAAGCGCTCTACTGAAAGGAACATGCCTAGCTCACACGAAGCCCATAATCATATTTAAATCCATCCACAAACGTCGAGCTACCTCGCTCGCACCAAACTTAGCTATTAGCTTTTACCTGGGTCCATATTAACCCACATTTTCTCATAATACACGAGAACAACCATCATCACCGGGACTAACACCCCATAATCCATAATCAACTGAACCGAACGCCCTCCAGGCATAAATTCTCCATTAAGCAATATTGCACTTCTTTAGACTCAGTCCAAATCTGAATTCCATCAAGTGACTACATGTCACACTTTATACAATCTTATCGCGGTCATGCCTCCACGACCTTCCACACAAGGCAACAAGTCTGCCCATCCATAACACCGACCACACTAAGGCCGTAAACCACATCAAGAACCCATGACCAGGGTACAAAGCCTCTTTCACCAAATATTAATCTCAGGTGACACTAAAGATAACATCAGCTTACTCTGAACTTTCAAATCACTTTGTCTTGATCTTCCGAGCTCATGACATCCTTATAAACATCGGACCTAAATCTCGATTCTTACTCCTAGTTACATACTGCTTCCCGCACTTAACATACCAACATGAGGTAGCGCAAGAATTCCATCATAACTTTCAAACCACCAATAGGGTGAACACTTCATCATATAGAAACTTTTTACTTGACTCAATTCAAGAGTACCATCTCAACACACGAGTGAATCCCCATTATCACCCAATCATGCAAATTCTTAAGTAGTAGTCTATACCACCATAACCCTTCCGGGGTCCACCTATACCTGACAGACCATAGCACTCAAATGCCCCCACATGAGATCCGTTACGACGACCGACAATCCCCGCACACACCGGCACAAACCACATGCATAACAAAATCACATCAAAGGAACTAATCACTGCCGCAAATGTGCCATTTCAACCATGGATAATCAATCCATCTTCTTTTAATCATCATTAATTTCCTCAGGAACAATAACAACTTCCTTCAACCCATAGCAAACTCAACCCTCACTCATCCCGAGTGACCTTGATTCACGAGACTATGCTGCCCAAATCCCGCAACTCGTCTCATACCCTTCGGATAATCTTTTCTTCAATCTGGAGTCTATTTCTCACTCCTACAATATTCTCCTACATGTTGAAACATATCATAGAACATTCCAACCATCCTCATTTTTCTCAGAGATTACTCTGCAAAAGCTCAATTCTCGATCATACTACTACTTGAAATCCTTAAACGCCGAATTCTTTAAATTTTGAACTCACTAGGACCGCTATTGAGAGTCACCCACTCTGACTGGCCCCGAATACAATCAACTCCAAGGCTCTCCTAGCACAGGAACACCTTTTTTAATGAAACACGTGACTGAGTCACTATCCTTACAACTCGCACATGCCTTAAGCATAAATTCTGAATTTTCCAAAGCCTAACCCTGATCCGACAGGGCCAACTTTTGCACATATTCATCAAATCCCACGCACAATTACCATTTTACTCCTTTTTCCTTAGCTGAAATAACTTGCCAACACGCCGACAATCCTCAAACCCATGCGAAGACAATCCTACAACCCAACTGCAGATGGCGGGACTCCCCCATTTAACCCGAAGCTACTCCTTGCACCACTCTAGACCCTGCTGAGATCCTTCCTCCTTTGATAACACAATATTGCTCAACCAATCCGTCCAATTCTTCCAAATTCTCTTGCTAGCACTCCCTAAATACTAGAATGCTCTAGCATCATTCACACATTTTATTCCCTACCGACTAGCCACTAGAACCCCTCTCAAAACCTGCCAACCCCACCATTGCTAACCTATCCCCATAAGACAACCCACCTGTGGAAATCACCCGCGGACAGCTCCTAGAGACGCTGAAATGCACGCTCTCTGCGACCTCAATACCCCATCCTACACCCTTCTTCATTTACCAACTTACTAGTCCGTCCGCTCCTCATGGACACCCATAATGCGCGACAATATCTCCAAATTCCAAGTTGTGCTGTCGTTCCCCCACTTTGCGACTGCTCGAATTCCACTTCTTACACCTGGTCTCTTAGAAATGGAACCACCGCCTAGCCTTACTTCAGGACCATTCTCTGTAGCTCTCTAACCAGCAGATCACCACAACTTCAAGCTCTCCGAAGATCATCTCTTCCCTAGCTACCTTCATTACCAACCCCTATCCGGTACTGAACCACTGCACCTCACGATCTCTGCCAACCGCATTCTTCAATGCTTCCTCTCAATACTCTAACCCCACGCAACCGAAGAACCATATCAATGACAAATTAACGCACTCCATTCGATAAATGACGATGATGACGCGTCAAAGGTGCATATCTCATCTCACTTGACGACACCAAGTCTTACTACCTTAACCCCAACCGGACCATTCATAACCCAAATGCCCTTCCTCTGCCGACAAAAAGCATTGAAATCTCGAAATCACACTCTGAGAAGACCTCCCTTCAAACCATTCATCTTCCCCAACATACGGGCAAATGTTCTATCATCAGACACCGCGCGACAATCAATTGCAACCATCATCACTACCTGAGTACATCCTTAAGGCTCCCAGAACACAGCTAGTGGGTTGAAACAACATGTTACCATAACATCGACCACGACCAATTACACATGAAAGCATCTCAAATTACATTCGTAGCACCATTCCCATTCCTCAAATTCCTGATCCATAGAAAGAACTTAGCGACGCGTAAGATTGAGTAGGAATGAACATAAGCATAAGCCTCAAAGGAATAAACTCGCACGATGAATAATCAAGAAGGGAAGTACTCCTAACAGCCTTGTAGCCTCTCGAAGATAAGTACAGACGTCACTGTACCGATCTGCAAGACTCTACTAGACTTGCTCATGACTCGTGAGACCTACGGGAACCTAGCACTCTAATTCAATTATGTCACGACCCAAAATCCCTAAGGTCGTGATGGCGCCGGACACAAAGTCAGGCAAGCCAAATCATTAATTAATTGAAATAACTTTCCGGTTTTAACATTTATGAAAAAAAAATTCGTTCACATTATTACATGATAATGAAATAAAACTCTGTTAATTAAAAATGGTGATTTAAATATTTCACTTAAGAAATTACATCCGGATACATCTCCCAGAACCCGGTGGCATAAGTACATGAGCAATTTCTAAGAATTGATACAATCATTACAAAGCATGTCTGAAATACAACTGGACAAGAAAATTTAAAATTAATAAATATAGTATGAAGGAGACTCTGTCAGCTGCGGTCACCTCCGAATGGTGCAGCTCGCCTAAGTCTCCAAATCCTCCACATTGCTATGAAAGTACATGTGCAATAAAATGCACAACAAGTGTAGCATGAGTACAAAAATAACGTGTAATCAGTAAGTCGCGCGCCTAACCTCAGAGAGGTAGCGACGAGAGGTCAAATTAGAAACTTACTAAAGGTCCATTTAAAATATTTAAGAGTGACACTAAGCATGGTTTTATCATAGGAAATTTATAAAATAGGATTTAAATATCTTTCAACTCTGTTCACGTTAACACTTTATATCTTCGTCATATTAACGATTAATCAACATGGTGATTTAATCAAATAATAATAAATCGACGGAAAGGAACAACTTCTTCCAAAAGTCTTTTTAATAGCTTTAAATCTCTATCATTTCAATTGATAACTTAATATTTCAGGCCAGTAATCAGGCAAATATCATAGCAACTATGCAGTAAATATCATGCGCAAGCAATGCCGAGGGTCGAATGGCACGGACCAACAATAATAAAATATGCACTGTCGAGGCTCGAACGACTCGAACCATAGATGCATCTATCTTCCCCGCTCAGGAATCGATCATGCGACGCGGTTAACAAAATACAGCTAGCCTGCTTGCGAATCATACATGCGACTCAGGTGCTCATATGAATACATACGCAAATACAGGGTCTTCCTGCTCGCGAATCACTCAAGTGACTCAGGCACACAAAGTTACACATATCCACATAATAAATTCGTATTTTATCAGGAAAATAGTTTTTCTCAGGAAAGTGGTAAAATCTTTATTAAAAGAAACATGAAATATAGGTTTTGAAATCTTTTGTTTTTGAAACTCATTTGTCAAGTTTAGTGATACTCCATGATAGAACCCAATCCAGGTACACATATATTCACAGAGGAAACAATTCTCTTTTTATAAGGTTAACAATATGAGCTCTAGCTTTCTTTTAGACATTCAGTTACATTTTCGGTCATATTAGCAGTTTAATATTACATGCACGGTTACAGGTACACACATAAGGCATGTTAGTGGGTCCTAGGCTACCCAGACATTGCATAATAGTAGCTATGCACGGACTCCTGTCACCTCGTGCGTACGTAGCCCCCGAAGACAATAGCATGTATTGAACTAATTCACCTAGGGGAATGTTTCCCCCTCACAAAGTTAGAAGGGAGACTTACCTCGCTCCGAAATTCCAACACCGGCTTCCAAGCCCCTCCGATGACTCCAACGGACGCACAACGCTTCGAAACTACCACATAACGGCAAAGCAATGAAAATTCATCCTAATACTCACAACAAATTTAGATTATAAACTATCCCAACCCCGCTCAGAGAAATGACCAAAATACCCTCGGGTTCACGTGCCCGGAAATCCAAAATACTTGAAGGTACATGCCACCCATAGCTCTACTAGTTCAATCATGCAATTCACTCTACATACCATACTCAAATTCGTGGCTAAATTCCAAATTTACATTTTCTAGGTATTTCTTCAAAAACCCCAATTTTTCCCACAATTTCCCATATCAAATTTATGCATCAATCTTGTATTTAACCTTAGAAACGAGTAGAAACAACTTACCTCTGATCCCTGATGAAATCTTCCTTCAAAAGCTCTCAAAAATTGCCTCAACCAAATGAAAAATGAGAGAGAAATGGCACAAACCCGATTTTTAAAACATTCTGCCTAGGCATCTCTTCACACTTGCGGTCCAATAGCTGCTCCTGCGGCTCTGCACCTGCGGAAATTCCATTACAGGTGCGGCTCTGACTCGACCCAGCAAAAATCCTGCTCCTGCGACCCACTCTTCACACCTGCAACTCTGCAGGTGCGACCAAACTCCCGCACCTACCGTCTCCTCAGCTCCAGACCCAAATCTCGCACCTGCGGCGCCCTTTGCCGCACTTGCAGTCAAAGCCTCATAGGTGCGATTATACCAGATGACAGCAAGCTTTAGCCCTTTTTCAAACTTCAACTTTGATCCGTTAACCACCCGGAATCCACCTGAGGCCACCGGGACCCCGTCCAATCATACCAACCTGTCCCAAAACATGACACAGACTTGCTCGAGCCCTCAAATCACATCAAACAACGCCAAAATCACGAATCGCACTCAAATCCAATTCTTTAAGAACTTAGAATTTCAAACTTCTACATCCAACGCTCAAACCTATGAAATCACACCAGATTGACCTCAAATTTTTCACACAAGTCATATTTAACATTACGGACCTGCCCCAACTTCCAGAATCGCATTCCGACCTCGATATCCAAACTTCCACTTCCGGCCGGATTTCTCAAAAACCATCAAATTTCTATCTTTACCCAAATGAACTACGGACATCCAAATTCACTTCCGATCGCGCTCCCAGTTCCAGAATCACAATACGGAGCTATTCCCAGACTCAGAATCCCAAACGGACATCAACCTCACTGATATGCACTTCAAGCCCAAATTTATGAAACCCTTCTAAAATGCTAACTTCCACAATATACGCCGAAATGCTCCTGGGTTATCTAAAACCCGATCCGGACATACACCCAAGTTCGAAATCATCATACGAACCTGTTGGAACCTTCAAATCCTGATTCGGAGATCGTATACTAAAAATTTTAATCTTAGTCCATTTCTCCAACTTAAGGCTTCTGAAATGAGAATTTTCTTTCCAAATTAATTCTAAACTTCCTGAAATTAAATTCCGACCACGCCCACGAGTCATAATACCTGAAACAAAGTTGCTCATGACTTCAAAACACTGAACAATGCGCTAGAACTCAAAACGACCGGTCGGGTCATTACACTTTCTTTGAAATTTAGTTACAATCATGGAAAAAACCTCCAAAACGATACCTCAAAAAGAGGAAGCCACTTCTTCATCACACTCGTCTAAGGGAAAATCAAAAACACCTCCTAGTATCGGGAAGTGTATTGACACTGTCTCCAATTTTAACATCGAGAAACCCTCTTCTACAGCGGGCCGATGCGAGCCATGTCTCGGTGCATAAGTGTGGTGACCGATACAAAGAGAGTAAAGATAGACTGCCGCTGGGGGGAGGTGGCGCAAGTAGAAATCCCCAAAGCTGTGGAAAGCATAGTAACACATAAAGTTTGCTTCCTCAGCGTATATACGTATACTTTTACTCTAGGCCCCGTAGATTCTTTCTGGAGGATTGTATACATGATTCGATATATTTCCAACATGGTCGAGGGAATGAATTTCACCCTCGATCATTTGATCAGATTGTATAGCCCTCGTCTCTTCGAGGGGGTTTAATCAAGCTACACCTTCGATCTGCCAAAGCGTTCTTTGCCTGCATCGACGTGGACAAAGACCGGGGATGGATGAGCCGGTTTATCAGAGTCAGAACCCCAGACTTTATCCCCGCTGAGAGGATGCCATTCCCTGAGGAATGGAAAATGAAGCGTAAGCGTCCCCATATCGAGCATATTTTTTTGCCTTATTTTTCTTCTTCTGAATTAACCCCTTTCTTTTTTTTCTTGATTTTCTTGCTATTGTGTACCCACCATTTGGTTACCCCCTCGAAGGTACTTCGAGGGACGTTTGGGGCCAGGGGCCACCTAAATCAAGTAGGGTCTCGAGCGCTTTATATCCCTACTGAGAGCAGTTCAACTGGGGACGATGAGACCAGGCCAGTAGATGCACGCTCAAATTTTGAGGAGGCTCAGCGGTTTCGTGGTGAGTTTTGGTTGACTTTGTTGGTTTTTCAGCTTTGTATTTTTATCTTTGAACTAAAGCTTCTTTTCATAGGCTTTTGACAAACGCAAGTCCAAGCTGCTCCTCTGTAAGGCCAAGTTGCGGGAAGCCTTTGGCAAGGAGAGATCTCTAAGTCTTCTTTGTGATAAGAAGACAAGAGAGTTGATATATCTTTGGTCAAAGATGAATCAGAGTCGAGACTACGAAAGCAATCTCGAGCAACAGGTAATCCTTATTTTGAAGAAGTACATGCTTTTTTTCCCGTCTTCGAAAACTAATGTTTTGGTGTTTCAGTTGCAGAGAGAAATGGAGGCGTTGGAACTCCTTCGGGGTGAAGTTGGACAAGTCAATTCTGAATGCAATGCGTTGAAGGAGTAGATATGTGTTCATGTTGCGGTCAAAGGAATGCTTAGGCCAAGGCTTCTGCCCTCGAGGTCCAACTCCACAATGCTCGAGAAAGTAGCTCGATCCAGACGGGCAGGATTTCCAAGCTCGAGATTGATCTTTTGAAGATGAAGGCCGACTATTTGTGGTTGATTGAAGAGAAGCCTTGAATATTTGTTGAGTTCTCCTTAGGTACCATATAGATGTTGCCTCGTTAAAAACCTTGTAGGTAAAACCCTAGTGGGATAAAATCCGACCGAAGGAAAAGAGTACAACGCATGTTTTAAAACCCAAGGTCTTCAAGTCGAAAGGTGTTGTGGTATCTTCCATCAGAAACCTGTAAAAAATTAGTGTGAAGCACAAAACGAAAAGAGAGAAGGTTATACCTTAGCAATAATAGAATTTGGGCATTGATATGTTTCGATTGTTTGGAAGTTGTTCGCCTTCCATGATGCCGAGTTTATAGGACCCTTTGCCGATTACTCCGAGGACGCGGTACAGTCCTTCCCAGCTTGGGCCTAGCTTCCCTTTATAAGGGTTTCGAGTGTTTAGGGTGATTTTCTTTAGGACTAAGTCCTCAACTCCAAAATGTCGGAGGTTTGTTCTCCTATTATAGTATCTTTCGATTCTTTGCTTTTGGCTGGCCATCCGGACCAGTGACGCTTCTCGTTTTTCATCTAATAGTTCTAGCGTTGTAGTCATGGCCTCATTATTTGAGTCCTCTGTGGAATGTCACAATCTGGTGCTTGGTTCTCCGACCTCGACTGGTATCAAAGCCTCGGACCCGTATACCAAAGAGAATGGTGTCTCTCATGTGCTCGATTTAGAGGTTGTCCGATATGCCCATAGCACCTTGGGCAGCGTTTCTCTCCATTTTCCTTTCACATTTTCTAACTTCTTTTTCAAGTTTTGAATAACGGTCTTGTTTGTGGAATCAGGCTGACCATTTGCACATGGGTGGTAGGGCGTTGATAGGATCCTTTTGATTTTGTGATCCTCAAGAAACTTTATTACTTTGCCTCTGATTAATTGCTTGCCGTTATCGCACGTTATCTCGGAGGGGATCTCGAATGGGCACATGATGTGATCCCAAATGAAGTCGATGACTTCTTTTTCTCTTATCTTCTCGTAGGCCTGTGCTTCCACCCATTTTGAGAAGTAGTCACTCATAAATAGAATAACTCTAGCTTTACCTAGCGCCGTTGGTAGGGGATCGACGATGTCGATTCCCCATTTCATGAACGGCCATGGTGATAAGACTGAATGTAGCTGTTCACCGGGTTGGTGGATCATTGTTGAAAATCTTTTACGCTTGTCGCATTTTTGGATGAATTATTTGGTGTCCCTTTCCATGTTGTCCCAATAGTAACCTGCTCTAATCACCTTTCGAATTAATGAATCGGCACCAGAGTGATTTCCGCAGGTGCCCTCATGGATTTCTCGGAGCACGTAATCAGTGTCTCCTGGTCCCAAGCATACTGTTAGGGGCCCATTGAAGGTTCTTCTATATAGAGTTCCATTCTCGTCGAGTGAAAATCGAGCTACTTTGGTCCGAAGGGCCCTTGATTCTTTTGGGTCTGTGGGTAGCTTCCTACTTCACAAATAATCGATGTACTTATTTCTCCAATCCCATGTCATGCTGGTGGAGTTGATTTCGGCATGTCCTTCTTTAATCACCGATTTGGATAACTGAACAACAGCCTTGGGGAGTATGTCATCTTCCTCGACGGATGATCCCAGGTTTGCGAGTGTATCGGCCTCGCTGTTTTGCTCTCGAGGTATGTGGACCAAAGTCCATTCTTTGAAGCGATGCAAAGTGACTTGAAGTTTTTCTAGGTATCATTGAATCCTGTCTTCTCAAACCTCGAAGCTCCCATTTGCCTTATTTACTACCAGAAGGGAATCACATTTTGCTTCGATGACTTTCGCTCCTATGCCTTTGGCCAATTCGAGACCTGCAATCATAGCCTCATACTCGGCTTCATTGTTAGTCGACTTTGCAGTTTTTATAGATTGTCTAATCATGCCACCCATAGGTGGCTTCAGAAGTATGCCAAGCCCGGACCCTTTCATGTTCGAGGCACTGTCGGTGAATAAGGTCCATACCCTTGATAATGTGCCCGTTTTTAGTAAAAGTCCTTTTTCTACCTAGGGAACAAGGGCGGGCGTAAACTCGGCCACGAAGTCCGCCAAATTTGGGACTTGATAGCCATTTGGGGCTCATATTCGATATCATATCCCCCGAGTTTGATAACCCATTTTGGCCAGTCGTCCTGATAATTCGGGTTTATGCAATATATTTCAGAGAGGATATGTCGTTAAAACACATATACGATGACATTGAAAATAAGGCTTCAATTTTCGAGATGCACTTATTAATGCAAGAGCTAATTTTTCTAAGTGTGGATACCTGGTTTCAACATCTCCCAGGGTTTGACTCACATAGTAAACAGGGAATTGCGTACCTTGATAATCTCGAACCAACACGCCACTTACAGCAACCTCGGACACTGCTAAGTATAATTATAGAGTTTTATCCTCTTTTTGGGTATGGAGCAAAGAGGGACTTGAGAGATACCGCTTTAACTCTTCCCAGGCGTGTTGGCACTCTGGAGTCCACTCAAAGTTTTTTTTCTTTTTGAGTAGGGAGAAAAAGTGATGGCTCTGATCTGATGACGTCGAGATGAATCGGCCTAACGCCGCTATCCGTCCGGTCAGTCTTTGTACGGCCTTCACATTGTTCACCGCCGTGATTTATTTGATGGACTTGATTTTGTCGGGATTGATCTCAATCCCCCTGTTTGATACCATGAAACCTAAAAATTTCTCCGAACCTACATCGAAGGCGCATTTCTTGGGGTTGAGCTTCATGTTGCAGCTGATAAGGATGTCAAAAATTTCCTGCAAATGAGTCAAATGGTCCTCTGCGCGCAGGGACTTAACTAGCATGTCATCAATTTAAACTTCCATGGATTTGCCTATTTGATGTTCGAACATATTAATAACTAAGTGTTGGTACGCCGCCCCTGCATTTTTTAGCCCGAAGGGCATTACATTGTAGCAGTATGTACCGTACTTCGTGACGAACAAAGTTTTTTCCCTATCCTCGGGGTTCATTTGAATTTTATTATACCCCGAGTAGGTGTCAAGAAAGGTGAGGATCTCTTTGCCAGTCGTGGAATTAATCAACCAATCGATGTTGGGCAACGGGAATGAATCTTTAGGGCATGCTTTATTTAAGTCTTTATAATCTACGCACATTCTTAATTTGTTCCCCTTTTTGGGAACTATTACTACATTGGCCAACCATTCGGGATATTTTACTTCCCTCATGGACCCTATTTTGAGGAGTTTCGTTACCTCGTCTTTGATGAACACATGTTTTACCTCGGACTGAGGCCTCGTCTTTTGCTTCACCGGCTTGAACCTGGGGTCGACGCTTAGTCGATGGATGGCTATTTCCCGTGGGATCCCTGTCATGTCTAAGTGGGACCAAACAAAGCAATCGATGTTTTTAATAAGAAATTGAGTGAGTTTCTTCCTGAGTTCAGGACTTAATCCCGTTCCCAGGTATACCTTTTGGTGTGGGAGATGTTCCATCAAAACAGCTTGCTCCAGTTCTTTGACCGTTGATTTTGTTGCGTTCGATTCTTCGGGGGAAACGAAGGTTTGAGGAGTGAGGAAGTCTTCTTCATTATCCTCGGGAACCTATTTATCTTCTGAACCATCCGAGGTGGAGGATATGGGTGCCGGTGCCACATCGTGTACTGCGAACATCTCCTTTACCGCATGTTGCTCTCCATATACCGTTTTTACACCGTCTTTTGTGGGGAACTTCATCATTTGATGAAGATTTGATGGTATTGCCCTTATGTTATGTATCCACGGCCTTCTAAGCAAGGCATTGTATCTTATGTCTCCTTTGATGACATGGAACTTGGTGTTTCGAACTGTAACGGATACGTCGACTGGGAGGATGATTTCCCCCTTCATTGTCTCGCTTGCCATGTTGAACCATTGGGGACTCGAGAGGTGGGTATGATTTGATGGAGCACTCCAAGCTGCTGCACCACCTTCGACCTGATTATGTTGGCCGAGCTACCTGGGTCCACGAGCACACGTTTAATTTGAATGTTATTCAACAGAAAGGAAATTACCAGTGCATCATCATGTGGTTGATACAAAGTCCCGAAGTCTTTTTCATTGAATGCAAGAGTGTCCTCGTATACATAGTTCTGGGTTTGTTTTTCTGTTGTGATGGATATTTTTGTTCGCTTGACAATGGGCCCCTTCGGGATGTCGATCCCTCCAATGATCATGTGGATGACGTGTTGTGGTTCCTCTGCTTCGTTTTTCATGTTCTCCTTCTCTCTCGAAATTGGTTCTTAGCTCGGTCGATGAGGAACTCTCAAAGTTGCCCTTTGCTAATGAGTCGTGCTACTTTTTCTCGGAGCTATCCGCAATCCTCGATCCTATGATCATGAGTGTCGTGATATTCGCATATCAAGTTAGGGTTCCTCTGCGAAGGATCTGATAGTATAAGTTCGGCCACCTGGTATCTTTGATATTACCTATAGCTGATACGATGTCTGAAACATCAATATTGAAGTTGTACTCATATAGCCGGGGTACCTCTACCGGCCTTGTGTTCCTGTTGAACCCGACTTTGTTCACGAGTCCCCAATATTCGGGCTCCAATCCATCCTTCGATCACTCTGAGGTATATTTCTCCTTGGGATATTTCTTCGATTTTCTCTATACGGTTGATACCTTTCTTTGTTTGGCTTTTCTGGTGTCTGTTCGACTCGAGGAGCAGTTTCTGGTGGTGCTGTATTTGAAGTTTTTTGATGGCTTTGTAGCTAAGAAATAGCCACTTATTGTGCTTGCAACATCTCAAAAATTATATGAAGGCTAACTTCTCTTTCCTTTTGAGCAGGGGCTCTCTGTGCTTCATGTTGGTCTCCTTTGCGCACACTTTCGTCTGTATGAGAGCTTACATCGACATGTTGAGCGTTGCGTGAGGCTTCATCAATGGGTATTTGTACCGGTTCCCCTTCAGGGTTTTGCGGTTGTACACCGGCGCCTGAAGCAGCTGCACCGTTCTGTCCATTATCCTCAAGACCGTTGTTTTCATGTGCATTCACTGAGTTAGACATTTTCTTACCTGAAATTGAAGATTCTTGGACAAGAAAAAGTGTAAATAATAACTTGCGTTTTTAGAAAACCAGCACTTAAAACAATCACTATTATTTTTAGCACCACGGTGGGCGCCAAACTGTTTACAGTGAAAAGGGTAATTACAATTATATCTGATTTGTGGTTCTAAAAATATGTGATTTATTTTAATACTAGTTTTTTGGGCAATAGATTCTAAGTGAGAGCTAAGAAAAATGAGATAATAGCAAAAGGCAATGGTGTTATGCAAACCAAATAGACTTGAGACGAGGTCTCGAGCTTGCCGAAACTGGGCCTCGAGGTCGAGCTAGTGTACTTGATTGGGGGCGATCGATGGGGGAATAACAGTGTAGAGGGCCTCGAGGATAGATTTTTTATGATCAATAATGAGCAATAAATGAAGAACAATAAATGATACAAAATAAATGGAAACAATAAATCAATGGAGCAATTGTAGAGTATGTTTAAGTTAGAGAGCAGAGAATGTTGTTGTTCTTTATTGAATATCATGTGTCTTACAAAATGACAAGGGTACCCTTTATATAAGAGGGAGAATCCCAACATAGTACATGTGTAATTATTACAAAGAAATACAGCTGGTACAACTATTTAATGTCACGGTACGGACTTGTACTATTCTTGCAGGCGTTGTCAGCTATAGCCACGTGCTCTTAGGAATTTCCCGCCTTCTCATAACGGTCTTCAATCTTTACCCTGCCTCGAGGTCGAGCGTGGAGAATCCTCAATATGCTTCCTCGATGTCAAACCTCGAACTGTGCTTCGAGCCCTCTGAAGACGGGCTATGGAATGCCATTAATAATCATAAAATCGGGCTCTCCGATTTTAGCCGTATACATTTGTTTTGTTGAGATAATTTTAATATGCAGAGTGTCTAAGTGGTGACCTCTGGATGCTAGACTGTATATTTTGATTTAATTGTTCGTTGTGCTCTTCTTACTGAGATAGAATATTGACATTGAGGCATCAATTCTATGAATAATACAGAAAAACTTGCAGTTATTTGCTAACTAAAGAAAATTGAATATGCGAAGTGTCACTGATTCATCATTGGTGATATTAGACAGGTTTTGTTTTGACTATGGGACCTTCTATAACTTTTATTATGCTTTGGATGACGAAGATTTGCATGCAACGCACATGATTCATCATCCCTTTTAATTTAAGCTTGTATTTGGATTACTGACAAAGTTACATACGTAGATTTAAAGGATAATATATTGAATTTTTTCCGGAACGTAGACCCTTTTTATTGGGAAACACATATGTGGAACTCACGTTTGTAAGATTGCCTAACCAGATTTTTGTTTGTCTAAGCTAATGATCATTTTAAATATGTATTTATTAACTACAAGTAGTTAAATGTTACATATCTTGTTTTTCGAGTAATGATCCTATAAAAGTTAATTCATTTTTCAATTCTAGATTTTGAGCTTGTAGGTTTCCCAGACAAATTTTTCGTACTATATGTTTTTTCTATTATAGTCACAAATTCTTCAAATTTATCCTCCTTCTGTGTAAACACTATTATTTCTTTTTTTAGGAGGGAAATGGTGATATGGAGAATGTTAACGGAGGAAGAGAGACATCTAAGTTAGAAATACATTAGCGTTTTTCTCAATTGATGTGTTTTTAGTTTGTTGTCTATTATATTAGTAACTTACTTGACGAGGATATATGTCAAGATCCAAAAACAAACTCACCGTGTTGCCACCTATCATTGTACTAGACAAGCCGACTACTCAGAAAATTCTCCAACACTTAAAATCTTTGAAAGATACTCAAACAGTTTAAATAAAGAAAAATCTCTTAAAAACAGGATAGGAAATAAAAACTCAATACATAAATTCTTCCCAAAACTGGGGTATCACTGAGTACACGAGCATCTACATAAAGACGTAGTCTGATACACTGTCTAAAAAGTAAGGACTAAATAATAAACTGAAAGATAAGGGAGGAGAGTCAAGGTCTGCGGACGCCAAGCAGCTACCTCGATGATCTCCGAAGGTCTGGACACAACAACAACCGCCCTGACCGGAAGCATCTGAATCTGGACACGAGGTGCAGGGTATAGAGTAAGTACAGCAAACTCAATAAGTAAAAGACCTAACCTTTGGACTAAAAGTAGTGATGAGTCCAATTATTACAGTTCACTTTCAACATTTTACAGTTCGAAAAGTTACAGAAATATGATAGTGGTATCTCAGAAATTCCTAGTCTACAAGTGAAGGTACAACAATTTAGACATGCTTTCAGATTTTACAACTAAACTTAACACATAACAGGGAAGATCCGACCCAGGGCAGATACAACCCAAATGAAAATAAACCAGAGCTGATCCAACCAGGCGCTATATTAAGCCAAATCTTGGCATGAATCAATAAACTTGCTGCGGCATGCAGCCGATCCCATGAATACCACTCACACTAGGCCCTCAGTCTCACTCAGTCAATAATCTCTCCAGTCTCTTGGGCTCCCCATAATCATGATAACCATCCCAAACAATGATGATATGATGTATTAAGTAAAGACAACAGAGATTGAGACATAATATGCAAGTGATAATTGTGATTGAATACAAATTGAAGATTACGCAATTAGTTCAACAACAAAGAACGATCACTATGAGACCCAATAGTACCAACATATATCCTAAGCATGATTTCTAACATGACTGAACGCTCAATAGCTCTATAACACAGCGAAAATACGGGTAATAGCAAGATCTATCAACTATTCAATTCCATGAAATCAACCAATTCACAATTCTTTCGGTGCACGCCTGCGTGCCCGTCACCTAGCATATACGTCACCTCAACACCAATCAAGTAACAAAAATTTGGGGTTTCATACCCTCAGAACCAAGTTTTGGAAGTGTTACTTACCTCAAGTTGTGCAAATCTCTACTCCGACAAACCCTTATCTTGCGAAACGGCCTCCAAATGCGTCAAATCTAGCCACAAGAAGTTCGATACAGTCAACATGAGCTAAAGGAATCAATTCCATAAGAAAATACGAAGTTCTTAATTAAAGTCAAAAAGTCAACTCAAAGGTCGGCCCCCGAGCCCACGTCTCGGAATCACATAAAAGTCACAAAATCCGAAAGCTCATTCAACCACGAGTCCAACCAAATCAAATTTACCGAAATCCAATACCAAATCAACACCCAAATCCCCAATTTAAACTCCTCAAATCCCTAGCCTCAGACTCCCAAAATTACACCTCAAAACCACACAATCTAGGTGAATTCAATGGGGAAGCATAATTATTGAATATATTTAACTACAAGTGACTTACCTCAAGAATCCCTTTGAAATCCTTCTCAAAAACCGCCTAATCCCAAGCTTGGAATGTTCATAATGATGAAGAACCACGAAACCCTCGATATAATATTATACCCAAGCTTTCTCGCTTCTGCGACACCGCTTTTGCAGTCAATCATCCACATCTGCGGAGGTCACTTAAGGGCCGACCAACCACTTCTGCGTTCCAAATCCCGCTCCTGCGGGTGCGCATCCGTGCAATTCATCCGCTTCTGCGGACCAGTGACTCCAAGCCCCTCTCTTCTTTTGCGACCAGCCTCCGCATCTGCGAGGCCGCAGGTGCAGAATATTTCCTTGCACCTACGCAAACCCTCACTTCGCCCAGGACCGCATCTGCGACCCAAGGCCGCTTCTGTGGCTCGGCACCTAAGTCGATCAGGTGAATCACATTGGAATGCTATAAAACATGATTATTGAATTAAATCGCCCCTAAGTGGATCAGGAAAATCACTTCAAATATTCCTAGATACAGCATAAGCCCTAGTGGCAATGTATTACGTAAGAAGTTTCAAGTTATCAACGGAAGATAGTAAATCAACATTGAGATGAATCGACAATGGGTGGATAAAAAATACAAAGTACGAGATGAGATTAGACCATCATTCTTAAGATGAGCAGTAAGAAAAAAGCGTTAAAAGACTTAGATTTATGCCTATAGGATAAGCAACAAGAGGAACCTGGAGTTTGTTTGCAGACCTCAGTAACAATAAATCGAAGTAAGAATTATGGTATAATATGGCCTACCTAGATGCAGTAAAGTCATACGAATGGATAAGCAGCTCTATTAAATAAGGTATAACAACATTTCTAAGTTCGACAAGGTACCGAGCGAAGAACTTCAGTATACCTACAGATGTCCAGAGGGAAATTTTATCAAGCTCTGTATATGTTTTCAAAGTGAGGACTAGAGATTGGCTAAAATCTAGAGGAAAGAGGAAGGAAGAGTCGTATAGGCGTACCTACAAAGAAAAAGTTGTACTGGCTGCATGACAAAAAGTGGCAGGAGTTACGAGATTGAAATAATTCCGACCACAGACCGTGGCGCGAGAAAGAGGCCTAAAGGGGGGAATGCCCTGGCCTTTGGATTTATCACAAAACAGTTTCCTAGATGGCAAGTAGAGTAATAAAGTATTCGGAAGACATAAGCTATAAAAATGATAAGTGCACCAGTTAACATTAGAGGACGAATGTTCCAAAGGGGGGAATGATGTTACACCCTATATTTTCGTACATGAAAGTACGTCATAAGTAAATTGATGAAAGCTCGGAAATGAGTTATTACATCCCTTTTTTTTCGTACGTTAAAGTTTCGTCATAAGTTAATAAACGTAAGTTTAGGATTGGGATTACTTTGAGGTTACAAGTATTATGCTATTTCAAACAAGGGATAAGTAAATTCGTAAAGGTGATAGGGTAAGCAAATCAAAGAAAATAAGTTTTGTCGAAGTTTGAAAAGTTGGGATAAAATACGGTCCGAGCTATCATATTCGGTATTTATGGACTAGTATCATACAAGATACCACATGATCATAATAAGTAAGGTGTGAAAAGTGTGTTAAAAGTGAGTGGTATTTAAGTAATTTGATATAATACCTAATTATATGGATAATTAGATAATTATTGGTTAATGGGGGTTAACCAATTAATTAAAAGATTAAGTGGTTAATTGTTGGATAAAGATGAGCCAAAAACATGGCAGCATTACAAGATTTAACTAATTGACTCTTAAGTCATGAAATTTGGAGTCACAATTAGAAGAATTTGTGGCTTTGTCATTAGAAAAGTGGGACCTACCAAGCAAGACATTGAAATAACTAACTACTAAACTCGTTCAAGTAGTCTTCAAAGAATTCATTTTTGGAGCTCCAAGTCTCTGGACGTGAACATCATATTCAATAAATAACGTGAGCTTCATATTAAATAGCTTCAGAGCATTCATTTTGAACTCCTAGACGTGAGCTTCATTTTAATAATGTAGCTTCATTTCAAAAAAAAATTCAGTAACATTAGCTTTCATGGATCTTCAAGAATTCAAAAACGTGATATTTCATACAAAGTTATACTACGCCATAACAACGGAATTTTGCGACTCTAAGGGAGTACGGTGTAATCTTTCTCAAGAGAATCGACTCAGCTATGTTAAGGCTAAGCTTTTCCTTCATTTTAGTATGATCTCGTAATTACACAAGTTTGATAACGAGGCATAAAGAAAAATTCATATCCCAAAATTTACGTAATTTTGCTAGTCTCGCAAGTTACGTATATTTTTCTAGTTTTGTAAGTTACAATATTCTCCTTATCAGGACTTCATATTCAAATGAATATTGTCTTCTTCCAGTCAAGAGAGAAGAGAGCCTCTATATATATATATATATATATATATATATATATATAGTACTACATTATTTTCATTACCATCGAGCTGTAATCGATGGGCAGGCCCCTATTGGGCAACCTCTGATCAGATGGTAAGTTATATATCGAGTCTACTATGGTCGAGCGCCTATGAGAGAACCCAGTTGGTCGAGACACAGAGCCTAGTATGGCCGAGCGCCTATGAGCAAGCCTACTACAGTAGAGCAGATATATAT
>ML330935.1:0-23599 GCA_005239505.1 Nicotiana paniculata
TTAGTAAAAAATATTATTTTATTTAAATTTTTAATAAACTATAAAATTTGAAAACTAACCAAACAAGTATTAAAGTAGAAAGGAATGTCCGAAGACAGGGGGATAAAGATAATTTTATGTTATTTATATTTTAAATTTATTAAAAAATAAAAGATAAATAAATAACACTTAAGAAAATTATCAATAGTACTAAGTACTTGCTAATTCAATAATAAAAATAAAAAGGATCAAACAATTTATTTGATTAGTATGATGTGTATCTTTTAATTTTGTATAGACTGTATTATATTTCTGCACACTATATTAAATAATAAAATACAACTAATATTTATTAAGTTAATATGATATATTAGATCATAATTTTATAAGATTAATATGTAAAATTATCCGCGCATCGCGCGGGTTCTTATGTTAGTATAATATAATAGGAGTATCATATATCCAAAAGCATTTTCTTAGAAAATAAAATACAATATGCAACACTTCATCTTCAACCTCTAACGGGTTTTTTTGACCCGATTTCAAAACCATTTAGAGACCCTAATCATTTTTATAATTCCAACACCAAAAGTCACATTTAGAAACACAGAGATGCTAGAAAATCAGTTTTCATATGTATTCAGTCATTAGTTTTCTTCAAAAGTTTCAAAAAACGCAGATCTAGAAAACAAAATGCCATTTTTGAGTAAGTCGCAAATTCCGAAATTAACAAGGCAGAGGCTAATCAACCGCTCTGATACCAAATGTTAAAGCAGTGTGCAACGGAAATAAATATAGGACATACCTCCGGCCATTGTTGCGGTTTTGCCGACGGTGTTTGTTTTCTACCCCGGTGAATCTTCTAAGCACTCAAAAATCCTCGCTATAATGGTGTAGTTAATGGAGAAGGAAATTTGTGCTTAGGGACCCAACCAGATATGTCATATATATATATATATATATATTGTTCTTCCATCAAGAACAATTTTAAAACAGTCACATAAATTGGCAAAAGTTTCTTCACAACTTAGCAGTTACATAAATTAAAGAAGGAAGTTGAAGAAGGGAGTTTTAGTTAGTCCAAATTAAATGGACCACCTTCTGAAACGTTCAATGTAAAAAAATATTTCCTATAGGTCCGCCTATGAGTAAAAGAATTGGGAGAAAAATTATCACCTAAGAATTGTACCGAATGGATAGGACCCGATTTTTAATTAAAGATTTCGAATTTCTATCTTAAAAAAGAGATCCTTTTCTGGTGGGATGTGTTTCTCCCTTTAATGATTCATACATGGCTTTGGCTCGAATCTTAATTTGTCAGAATACAAATGAGAAATCAATTAAAAACATACATGGGCCGGATCTTAATTTGACAGGACACTAGATGAGAAATCAATTAAAAAAGTGATATAATGGAATAGAAAAATCAACTCAATGTTGCTCTTTTTAATTAAAATGTTTAGATAATCAACATAATTGACTTGGTGTTTTTAGAAAAAGTCGACTGAACTAAATTAGCTATTCTAATAGCACGTTTGGTCAAGTTTTTAAAAATAATTTATTTTGAAAAGTATTTTTTAAAAAGTACTTTTCATAAAAAATTATCTTTGGTGAGAAATAGATTGTGTTTGGCTAATTTGTTTGAAAAATACTTTTTAGCAGCAATTAATGTTTGATCAAGCTCTTAAAAAGTAGACATAAGTGTATTTTTCTCAAAATAATTTTTTTGAAAAGAAGCTACTTCTGCTTCTCAAAAATTGCTTCTGCTTCTACTTAAAAGTAGTTTTTTTCCTTCTAAAAATTTGGCCAGGCACATTAACTTTGGGTAAAAAAATACTTTGACTAAAAAGAAACTTGGCCAAACAAACTATATAAATATAGTCAGAGACGTATCTAGATTAAGGGATGTGGGTTCACGTAAATCCATGCTCCTCTTCTAAAATCATAACACAATGTTACATCTCTTTAAAAATTACTTAAATATATGTGTGTGCACTCAAACTTAAAAACTCTTATGGTACAATAATTAGGTGAACCTCCACGAGTAAAATTAGCGATTCAAATGTCACTCTAAATGATCTTTTTTAGAAAAGTGTTATGAGTTCGTAGTAAGAGCATAAAGTCAAACCCTTCAAATACATTTTAAATCCACTTTATTCTTACAGTGGTACACCCACCTCTTGAAATTCTAGATCTGAGCTATGCTTTTTTTCTTCTTCTTTTTCCTATATTTAAACAACAGAGATTATTGAAAATGACATTGTTTTGCGAAATATAAACAATGTTTGGATGAAAAACAAAGGCTACTTTTTACTGGCCGTATTAGTTTGACAAGCTACGTAAAGCATAAGCTGTCAAACACAACAAGAAATCTTTGGTTTAGCAGAAAAATCATTATTTATATATGTGAGAATACGTTAGGGAATTGATATGTTCATACCACTTTAATTGTAACAACTATTGATAAACTTTTAGTTAATGATTGTCAATGGATAGCCAAATCCTACTTAAAAATAGGATAATCTGAATATTTGAATCCTAATTGCATAGTTGTTCCCTTCCAAAATTCAAATTCGTCCTAAAATTTACAAATATTCACCAAATATCTAACTCATGAGTTCATATAATCTCATGGCAACATAGGCGAATCCAGAATTTTAATATGATGGGAGCACCGCTATTTTTCTCAATCAGTGCCCCTAAAAACTTTTAATGTTCAGCGTGCCAAGTTACTTATATAATCATTTTCAAGGTATATACATATACATATATAAGATTTCTACCCAAATTTACAGGGTCCGGTGACTTCTTAACACTACACATAGGTCCATCTCTGCATGGCTGCATGGCAGTACGATGTATATCCTTGCATGTAAGTAAATACTCATGTATATCATCACTGTTACACTTGTAATAGACAATACATACGATATGTGTATATCACGTTGTATATATGATGTACCAGTATATATCGCACGCACATTTTCATGTCATGAGATACATGGATTTACAATAGAATATACACTTACATATATGTGAATATATACGAATATCATAAAAATATACACATATATAAAACCTCCATAACCACCGAAATCTTATCAAAACCACACCAAATTTTCTTCAAGTGAGCTCAAATTTTATATTTAGCTTTCCAAAAAATATTTTCAAGCTATTGCAACGACATCCATTCAATTTAACATCACATTTGGATTCCAATTTTCAAACCTTCAAACTTCAATAGTGGAGTTTTTAAACGTTTCTACCCATTGTGAACAATGTTTTTCAAAACAAAATGGATATAATCAACTATGTTACTCAGGGGCGAAGCTATGTTGGCCCAAGGGTGGTCAACTGTACACCCTTCGCTGAAAAGTTATACTACGTATAGGGTAAACTATTACTTGTTATTGATTAAAAGATTGACTTTGAACTCCCTTGTATAGCCCACTAGCAAAGAGTGATAGGTTATAAGTACCTTCGTTTTATGTTTTGATGATCTAACAAACTTACTGTCAAGAACCAGATAAGGAACCTGATCCACACCCTCAAGAACTTAAAGATCAACATGTCTCCAGTGGGGACACAATTCAACTCTTCAGAGTCAAAGGAACAACAAAGGGAACATATAGCTACTAGTTCCCGGGGTGACTGTACAAGTCAACTCTTCACAGCTGTAAAGTTGCTGCCTGCACACGCTACAGTGCATCAGTAAACTTTATGGGGAGTGCTCTTTACCTAACTTGCTTACATCATCCAAGTGATGTCAAAAATTAGCTATTAACATCAAGCAAAGAAAAAACAAATCACTTGCACATTCAAGAACTCATCTAGCATTCTCTTAAGTCTGTGTCAATCTTGCAAGTGATTCTCAAGGGCATCACGAAGAACAACATAACCAAGGACCAGATCCAAAGATTGAAGATATCTTATGTCCTTGGGTTTGTTGAGTCTTTGTTATTTGTTCTTCAGTTATAACTTCTACCCACCTTACTTAGAAGCATTTGTGTAGAAGATCTTTTGTAAATCATAAACCCTTGTGTTTGAGTCTTGGCTAGAGTTAGTCGAGTTGTAAAGTCTTTGTAATAGAGTTATTACAAAGTGGCTTGTAATAGAGTGTTACAAGTTAGTGAGAGATTAAGAGGTTAATTCCTAGGTTACAATAGGTTGTAATCTAAATTTGCCCAGTATTGAAGTTGAAATCCTACAAAGTAGGTCGTGGTTTTTAATCCCATTGAGCCGATAATTTTTCACGTAAAAGTTCCATGCATCATTTACATTCTGTTGTGCAAGTATAATCTGTGGGAACTAATAGAGAACCCGGTTCTCTATATAGTTTGGTGGACCCTTAAATTCTATCAATTGGTATCAGAGCAGGTTCATTCTAAAAGGTTAACACCCAGAAAGGATCTTCATCATGGCTGCTCCACCAAACTTCGAGGAAGGACAATCAACCTATAGACTCCCAAGATTCAATGACCAATACTATGGTTGGTGACAAACAAGAATGCATGACTTCATTATGGCTGAAGAATCTGAGCTTTGAGACGTGATTTGTGATGGTCCCTTTGTCCCAATGAAGGCTGTTGGAGAGGGAACAAAGACTGTTCCAAGGACAAGAAAAGAATACAATGGTGCTGGCCGAAAAGCTGTTGAGAAGAACTTCAAGGCGAAGAAGATTCTTGTGTGTAGTATTGGACCAGACGAGTATAATCATATCTCCGCATGTGAATCTGCCAAGGACATCTGGGAAGCTCTTCAAACGGCTCACGAAGGGACTACTCAGGTAAAGCAGTCCAAAATAGATATGCTGACAACTGAGTATGAACTCTTTAAAATGAAAGAGGATGAGTCCATTCAAGAGATGCATACCCGCTTCACATCCACAATCAATGAGCTTCATTCACTTGGTAAAATCATTCCAACCAACAAGCTGGTCCGAAAAATACTCAATATTCTACCAGGTTCCTGGGAAAGCAAGGTTAATGCTATCACTGAAGCCAAAGACCTGCAGAAGCTGACTATTGACGAGCTTATTGGAAATCTCAAAACTTATGAGATGAAGAGAAAGAAGAATATTGAAAGAAGAGAGCCCGAGAAGGAGAAGAACCTGGTTCTCAAGGCTGCCAACAAGGATTCAAGTGGTGATGAATATTACATGGAGTATCTCACTCAAAGATTCCAAAAGACGATTCGAAAAAATGGCGGGATTCCAAAGAAGGGAAGTACCAGCAGGAATTTCAAAGGAAATGATTGCTGTCATAAGTGTGGAAAGACTGGACACTTCATTAAAGACTGTCCTCTTCATAAGCACGATCATTACAAAGCCAACACTGGAAAGGCGGATGAGAGGAACCAAGTTCACTATAAAAGATTCAAAATAAAAGACGATGTTGACAACGTTGTGAAACAGGCTCTTGATGCATGTGGAGGCTCTTCCAGCGAATCCGAAGAAGATGATGGGCTAGGTGACATCTCCATGATGGTAATGGAAAGTGAAGCAGCTGAGTATGACTCTATTTTTGCCTTGATGGCGCAATCTGATGATGATGGAGATGACGACGATGATGATGAGGTAAACCTACTGGATGTTCAAAGAAATTTGAAATCCTATTCTCAAAAGAATCTTATATCTTTGGCAAATGTTTTAATTGATGCTTATGTTGATACCCAATTTTTCCTCAAAACTATTTTAAACTTGCATATATACCTTCAAAATCAGTTTTTATAACAATAGGCATTTTTCTATAATTTTCCCCACATTTTCATGAATTTATTTTAATTTATCCAGTGGTTTTACCTCTAATAATTGATTATAAATTGTATTACAAATGGTTTCAAAAATATTTCGTGATTTTATATATCATTTTGACCCTATTAAGACCAAATATTTTTCACAAATTAGCCAAATTGGCATCATTTGACTATAATTGCAATGATTTTTTAATTATAGCCTAATTACTTATTTCTATGCTGATTTTTACTCAATAATTAGTCACTTATATTTTTAAATACTAATTAATCATGTTAGTTCAACCTATGTAGCCTCAATTGCATTTCTTATAATTATTATCCATTTTTATAAAATATTTATCTACTTTTGATTGGGTATTTAACATTTAGCCATTCTTATTTAAATTTCAGCCATTTTTACCCAAACCTTAACCAACCCAACGACTCAGCCCAGTCCCTTAAATCCTACCTAGCCCAACCCTATATGTGATCTGAGCCGTTTATCATATGAGATCAATGGTCCAGAACCAACTTACCATAATTAATTCAATTATCCCCCCAACCGATCTCTCATTTTCCCAAGGCTCTTTCTCTCTCTATCTGTCTCTGTTACTCTCTAGCTCTCTCTCTAGAAGCTTCTCCCCTCCGATGGAGTCTGTCCATCTCTCCGATTATTTTCACCGGAAACCTTGGTTCTTCATCATCTCCTGGACATCTACTTGCCTTTCACCGGTCCAGTGATACCCTGAAGTCCTCAGGCGAACTTGGAGCGGTTCTCTTGCCTCCCATGGTCCCATGCCACTTTCCGGCCTCCCCGGCCATTTGAGTAAGTTTACAACCTTTCCAGGCTTAAGCCGGTGCTGTCTCTGAGGTTCTTCCTACTTCTCTGGGTTCCACGAAACCCTAACCCTATGCCTTTCGATTTATTCTAGATCTACTTTAGATCTACAGTATTACGAAGCTTCTTTCTATGTTTTCTCTGAAGAAACCTCATCTTTAAATGTTCTTTCAATTTTAAAAAAAACTAGGGTTTCATAAACCCCTTCAAAAACGATTTTTTGCTTCTATTTTTAGTATTCTTCTATGTTTCTTTCTGTGATTTAACGATTGCTTCAAGATGCCTTTCATTTTGACTTGCTCTACTAGAAACCCTAATTTTCCCTAGCTTTCGAGTCCTTCAGTGACTAATATGTTGTTTTAGCTTTTACTTCTCATAAATGTTATGCTCCACTATGACTTCTATCTTGTTATTGTTGTTAAGGTTCATTGCCTCTGTGATTCTATTATGTTGAATCTCACTGTTCGTCTATGATCTTGTGTGATTCTTGCTTTACCTAGGGTTTTCAATCTATTCTATACTACTGGCCTAAGGTTTTCTCTGATTTTCGTGTATTCATTGTAAATCAGATTACTTGTTGATTTTTGTTGATCTGTGATATCTTTTCTCAAAAAAAAAAAAAATGTAACTCATATGTGTTTCCCTTAGAACCTTTTACTGATTTTGAATTATTTCCTTACATGTGTGACACTTTCCTTAATTAAAACTGAGTCCCTTATGATTTTAGTCCTATACGTGATTCCTGTGATTTATTTTCAGAATCAAATTGTATTCTACCATATTTATGTGCCTAAATATGTTTTCAAATATTTGACATATACTTTCCTTACTCGGAATATTCTGTATTAATCCCTTATTACATGCCACATGCTTTAATTATGGTAAAGTTAGTCCTGTAATTGCTCCCTTTCCTTACTTGATACAACTTGTATTGTCCTGACTCCCTAATTAAAGGGAATCCGGACACTGATGTGATTATAATTAGTACATAATTCCATAATTTACTGCTGAACTATGATTCTTGCCTTATTTGCTACAGTTTTTCAAACTATATATATTTCTAGTCTTTCAATAGAAAAGAGGACAGACATACTGTTTTAAGCTCCCCCCTGCACACACACATACACTCTCTTGCTTCTCTTGCTATTTACTTGCAACTCAGTCGGCTGCAAGCCAAGACTGAGGGATTCTATTGTGTTATTGCTCTGCTGCTCTCCTGTTCTGTTGCATCTAAACACTACTACTTTGCTGTTCTTCACATTACTGCTCTTTATTCTGCATTCAGTCTTTCATTCAAAACGGGTATGTTTTTCAGTTTATGTTTATAGAACCCAAAACAACATGTTTCTTTTTGTATTACAATTCCTTTCGTTCCTCTTACGCTCCTATTTGTGGTTTTGCTGCTTGCCTTGCAACTAGTATAATTGCTTTGTCTCTGTGACCTCTCTTTCCCTTCTATGTTTAGCATGCCTACTTGTCTATGTTATTCCCGTTTCCCTTTAGTCTAATATGTCTATTGCTTTTCTTTGTATGATCCATCATGAATCTGCCTGACTCCCAACACTGTAAACATGTACCCCCCTAATACTTAGTCATTATGTAAATCCTAATCCTGGACCTAATATGTGACTCTGTTTGACACCTCCTCAATCTAATGCTGTTAGATTCCTGGCATGAACATTCTGTGATAACTAGGCTATGATTGTTTAAACCCTATAGCACTATCCTGAGGACTATTTGTGTGCAAGTCTGCTTCTACTATGTGATTTATTTGTCCCCCCAGTTCCCCCTATCCCTGTTTGTGTTTTCTTCCTAAACCATGTATGTTCTGAGTTGCTGATTGTCCTGTTTCTTTCTTCTTCAAACTATTTTTCATAAAAGAAACTCTCATGTTGTTCTCTGAAGCTATTTTCAAAACAGTTATTTCAAATCTACTTTTCAAACTCAACTCTTTTTAAACTATGAGCACTTCTCACCACTCTTAGTTCTGAGTTCAGCCCCCTTCATGTGAGCACTGCCTTGGGAACCATCTGAGTACCCATTGAACTCTGACACACAAGGCTATCATTCCACACTGCACTTACTCATTCTTGGCTAGGGTACCTGGGTGCGAGCACTGCCTGGCATCCTCTGAGGTCCTTTGGAACTCTGACACACCTGGGTTATAAACGGTCATGGCATATGGCATTGTTATCTGAGGATTTGAGCTTATTGTTAGGCTACCTATAGTGTAACTTCTTAATTTCCTTATTTACTTATGAGATTTGTGCAACGCTAGTCTGTAATAACTAATTTTAAAAATGACCCTGGGGCTGGATAGTGAAATGGGTGGGGTTATGCATGCTTAGTATAATTACGGGTAGAAACCATGCTATAGGACTTATTTTGTATATGTGTGCAATAGTCACCATGATTAGGAATACCTGCCATGCATGCATTAGAGAACATGTTTTAGGCCTGTTTATCTAAGCATCTCTGCCATATTCATGCCTCACTTAGAAATCCTGTTCGTAGTTAAATAACTATAAAAATGGTTGTTATGTTACTGCCTCTGCATTTTCCCAATTACTACATCTAGAAATCCTGTCTTAGGTTAAATAATAACATCAATTATCGATATTTGCATTAGAAATCATGTGCTAGGTTCAGCAACTTAACTACGCTTCTGCATTTCCTGTTTCGAGTCAAAAGGATGTGTTAATAAGTAAATTCCGCCCTAGAAAAATAATAGATTCTGATTTCTGAAAACGTTTTGTGCATTTAGAAAAGCATGCGTAGGTTTGCATCATTTAACCCATGTAAGCATTTAGATATCCTGTTTTGTAGGACACTGCATTCACATTAGTTTATATACTCACCTCTTTATCACGACTAAGGTTAAAACAGACCCATCATTGTCTAACTACTATGTTCTAAAAAGGCTAAAACAGTGTAACTGGAGCGGTTTAATATGCCTAGACAAGCTTTAGGTATTAAACTTATTAAAACTGGATAAACTATCTATTTGTATCGTTTGGCTAATTACAGATAAGAATTCATAGTCTAAAACTGGCAAAAGACCTCTTCTGAAACTCAGTAAAAACACTGCCCCACTACTGTATTCTCTCCTAGACATCATGCTTTAGGTCCTGAAGTTAAAGACTTTACTTGTGTTTTAGTCGTGCTATTTATGTGTATAATTTGGGAGGAATATCTGAGCCTCATATCTGCCTCTATATGTTTCCCCGTATTTGCAGTCCTAATTGTTTTGTCTGTCATTCTGAATTTTGCCCTTTAAACCTAGGGGTTCGCCTAGTACTCACCCTCTAGGAATAGTAGTCCCTAACTTCCTCCAGGACTGATAGGATGTGACGGGTAATAGCACGCAATAAGTTCCGTGACCGACACGCGTTTTAATTACCTTTACGGGGTGGGAAGGGTAGAATATGGATATGATGACCGATGCGCTAATACCACGTGTAGCCCCTCTTCGAGGAGTGATTACCGAGTATTGTATTGATGTGATCCATATTATTATAAACCTAGGACACCTTTATATGCTTAGCTCGTAATCTTTTTCAAAAGTCTAACCTCCTTTGCTATATTTTCAAACATCTGCATGTTTAAGACTTAAATACCCTCTTATTTGAGCCTTTACCTGTTATTTGCTATCTGTACAAATTCACGAAACCATTAGGCCTGGAACCAGACGTGTGGATCCTGAGGGGTGCCTAACACCTTCCCTTTAGTATAATTTCAAGCCCTTACCCAAGTCTCTGGTTAGCAACAGAGTTACAATTGAACCCCTTAGGTGCCCTAATGCACCGTTAAAATCATTAGGGGGCGACTCTTCAAAATATACAAACTCCCGTTCCCAAAGGGAATGAGTTGTCCCAACCAATGTCACAGACCCGATCTCCGCGAGGAAGAAGGAGGGCGCGACAGCATGGCGACTCTGCTGGGGATGTCCAGGATTTTACCATTTCGAATTGTTTCGTGAATTCATGCCTTTATTTTAAATACTTGCACCCTCTCCTATTCCCTTTGCATGCAATTAATTGTTTACTTCGAGTATTTATTTCCAAATGTAACTGGCATGTCTCTTTGTTTCCTTTTTGTAACTTCTTTAAATCATTATTACCGTTTTTCTTATCGCTTTCTTTAACGTGCAAATACGTGACAACTTGTTTTAATACTATATTCATAAATCATGCTCAACATTTGTACTCCACTCGTGCCAAACAAAATACTATAGCAACGCTTAATGAGTGGTCTTGACCTTCCTATATTATCACCCCTAAATTCGGAAAGGCTTATTAGCTGTAAAACCAGTCGATCAGCGGTGCAGTCGACGGTTCCGTGCCTTTCCCCTTTGAGTTGTCCGCTCAAAGGTACCAGTATAAAACCCCATAGAAACCTTACTTTGTCGAACTGTTGCATGCATCATGGTCAAACCTAGTCAAAGCTAAAGTGTTGTCTGCACGATAGATTTTAAGATAGCCTTATCCAAAAGTTCACCGGGTTTCCCTGAACCCAAACGGACGCCCTCACGTTCTGTGCATTTATTTGGAGAACTAAATGCTTCCTGCTAATTATTGACAGTCCGGTGGGGGTAAGGGCCTAACCTATTTGTTTTGCAGAAAAGAAAATGAGGCACGAAGACCCCAGATTCTGCATGGTCTCCAACGTCCACCCAAAATTGCTGAGTTGGTGGGAGGATCTACACTCTAGCTACAAAGCTATCGTCAGGAAACACTTGTTAATCTACCATCTGTTTTGGAAATCCAGCCTAACAAAATGATAGTAGAGGCTGATACCCTGTTCTGGGATCACGAAAGATCTGTGTTCTGCTTTGGGAACATCGAAATGGAACCATTGATACAAGAGATAGGACGGTTGGCTAACCTAGTATGGGAAACTCCGGGGTTGCTGATGCTTGAGAACCGCACAGGCAGAAGTTTCCTCAAAATGATGGGTCTGAAAAAAGACGTGAAATTGGTATGTCTGGAGGATTCGTACATTCCTTTTGATTACCTGTACGAACGGTATGGATATAACAAATCATACCGTACCTACCATGAAGAGTTTTCTATCACCTCTCTGGGACACGTCCATCGCCGAGTGTTCGTGTTTATGGTCTGGTTTTTGGGATTGATCGTGTTCCCGATGAAGAAAGAAATGATCCATACCAAGCTAGCCATGGTAACTAAGACCGTAATGGAAGGGTTAAATGGGCAATATTTCAGCATTGTGCCCATGATCGTTGCAGATATGTACCGGGCTTTAGAAAAATGTCAACAAGGAGCAAAACATTTCGAAGGTTGCAATCTGTTACTCCAACTCTGGCTTGTAAAACATCTCCAAAAATGGGAATATCGACAGGACATCCACCACCGAATGTGGGATGACCATATCGCTTTCCATCACCCAAAGCGATTGAACTATATCCCTGACATGTTCGCTCAACCTGAGGACGCCGAAGGATGGGTCGAGCTCTTTGATAACCTGACTGAAGAACGGGTTCAATGGATGTTTGAATGGTTTCCAACGGATGAGTTCATCATCGATCCCGAGATGCACCATTTCTGGTATTGATTGGTCTAAGGGGGACCTACCCTTACGTCCCTCTTTGAGTTATGAGGCAAGCATGAAGGAAACAAGTCATCCTTAGGGTCGAGAAGATGAGCCATCTCCGAGCCGACTTTCAAAATAATGACAGTCCTCACAAGTGACAAGCTCAGCACCTATGGTGCTGCAAGGTTATACTCGAGAAAGACACCATTGAGCCGGACAGGTATCACGCCAGTTATACCCCTTTCTATCCGGGTTGGTTAGAAGAAAATCTGGGTGGTCAGAGCAAGCCAGGGTACGTCCGAGGTCACAGGGTCGTAGATGAAAGGGCTGAAGCACAAGTCAAGTTCGACCAATTACGTAAAAGGATCCGGGAAAATGAGGATGATAACCACAAGATACATGAGTCCAACAAAAGACTGATCGGGGAATGGAAGGACATGGCTATTAGCACCAACAAAAGGCTGGGATATTTGGAACGAGGTATAATCGATTTGGAAGAAAGTTCATCAAAAAGGTTGAAGATTGTCAAAAGTTTGAGGGAGTTGCAGGGGGATATTTATCCAGAACTTATCTACTGCTGGGACTTCGCGAGCTGGGAAAGCTTCTAAAAGAAAGCAGGAATGCCGAATCTGGGGAAGGTCCTTCTGGGACCAAGTAGATAGGAATGTCTTTATTTTTCCAACAATGTAATAAGTTCCATGGCCATTAGTGATTTTTATTTTTCATCTGTCGTTTCGAGATTCGTCTATTTTATTATCAGTAAGATGAGGCATTTAGCCTTTTAAGTTCTCCAAATCAATTTGTCGCTAGGCCTACCTCAGGCACAAAGAGGTCCCCGACTTAGGACACGCTTTCATTTTTGCATTATGTGTTTAAATACTGCAATACTCTTTTCATAATCCTCACTGACTTGGTTACCTTTTGTTTTTATTTTTTCTTACTCCCCTCTCCAAATGTTAGTTCGTATATTCTGGCATCATCAGCCTATCACACCAGATCCAAGAGCCCTCCACCTATTCCTCCCCTAGTCCTCCTAAGGGCAAAGACAAAGGCAAAAGTAAGATGGAAGAGTCCAGCAACATCATAAAGGAGAATGTGATTGAAAGGGTAGAGGCCACTGATGGCCGAGGTATTCAGGTCCTGCATGAGAACATGTCGCCACTTGAACAAAAATTGCTGAAGTTTCAGGAATAACTAGATCAAGTCCGGAATCTGGTCAGCTTGTCATTTTCCCTCAACGTCCCTGACGACAACCTTCCAAATGCTCAAAACCCCACACCTCCACAAAATATCCCAAGACAGCAAAACCATCACACCACTCCCCTAAAGATCCAAACCCTCCCGACACAGTACAATGCTTGCCACACCTCAAATAACACCCCACTGCTCATCCCAGAACCTCAAAACCCCACAAAAGACCATTTCCACACCTATAACAATCCCATCTATGTGGAAACCATGACCCATTCCACTCTGCCTATCCCACAGGCGTCCGAGTCTAACGAAAAGGATTTACTTATCAGGAACCTGGCCGAAGAGCTTAAACTGGCCAGCCGAGTCCAGGGTGTTGAAGGGACCAAAGGGATTGAAGGGTTCAATTATGAATACCTTTGTATCCAACCTGATGTCGAACTTCCCGAGGGGTACAAACCTCCAAAGTTCGAAATGTTTGACGGTACTGGTGATCCGAGAGTCCATCTGAGGACTTATTGCGACAAGTTGGTCGGCGTGGGAAAGGATGAAAGAATCCACATGAAGCTGTGCATGAGGAGTTTGAAGGGAGATGCACTATCTTGGTACATCAGCCAAGACCCCAAGAAATGGTCAAACTAGGTAAGCATGGCGTCTGATTTCATGGACAGGTTTAGATTCAACACAGAGAACACACCAAATGTGTTCTACATTTAGAATTTTAAGAAGAATACTACAGAGACCTTTCGCAAGTATGCTACTCGTTGGAGGTCTGAAGCCGCTAAAGTTAGACCTTCTCTAGAGGAAGAACAGATGAACAAGTTCTTTGTCCGGGATCAGGAACCACAATATTATGAATGGTTAATGATGGTTGAGGGCTGCAAGTTTTCTGACATCATCAAATTGGGAGAGCGGATTGAAGAAGGTATTAAAAGCCTTGCAAGCCAGTAACAAGGCTCTACAGTCCGGTGGTGTATCTAAGAAGAGAGATGTGGGATCCGTAATGGTTGCACAAAGAACCAAGTCCCCGCTCAAGTACCAAACCTATCCGACATCTCCACTCACATATCATCCCTCCCCAAATTACCAAGCTCCATCGCCAAATTACCAAACTCCACCATCTTCCTACCAAACTCCACCACCCATATATCAACCTGCTTCGCCCAAATATCCACAACCTGCTCCTGTCTACCACACTTATAATTCCCAGCCATCTCATTGCCAATCCCCTCCTGCACGCCAAAACTTCCCTAGACCTCGTCCCAACTTTGATCGCTGTACTCCAAAGCAATATACCGCCATAGCCGAGCCCATTGACCAGCTATATGAAAAACTCAAAGCCGTTAGTTATGTTACACCTATCCCTACTGCCACCCCTGAGAATCCCTCTCAGTGGGTTAACCCAAACAAATCCTGTGCATACCATTCCGGCATGAAAGGACAAACCATCGAAAAATGCCGCTCTCTAAAGAACAAAATACAGGCTCTCATTGACAACAAGATTATTGTGGCAAAAGACCCCACTTCAAACGTTCGCGACAATCCTCTGCCTGAACATAAGGGTAGAGGCATCCATATGATTGAAATAGAAGATTATTGGGATCCCGAGGGGTCAATCGGGTTGATCGCAGAAGGCGATGACCCAAAGAAATCCGCAGTCACTCTCAAATCGATCATAGTCTAGATTTAACCATCTGAGGCCATTGAGGTGAATATGTCTATACCATTTGAGTTTGAAGCAGCGCTACCGGCAAAGTCACCAGTGCCAATTGAAGTTGAGTTTGTATCTCCAGCAAATACATCAGCTTCGTTCCAGGTTGTAATCTTTCCACCCCGAACACACATTCTGTTTGAAGTAAAGATGGATGCACCCATTCCGGTGACAATGTCAACCACGCCACCCTTCTATACAAATGCTATTCCTTGGGACTACACATCTGAGGAAAGAAGGAAAAGCAAGGCCAGGTCTGAGGAAGCTGTCGCAGCACAGGGTATGACGAGAACTGGTAGGGTCTACACCCCTGAGCATCTGGCCGAGTCAAGCAAGCAGGCCTCCAACCGGCCTCCCCTTATCGAAACGGGTCCCGATGACCTTTGGAGAAAGATACAGGCTAAGGAGTATTCAGTCATCGACCAGCTGAACAAGACAACGACACAAATATCCATCCTCTCTCTGCTGCAGAATTAAGAAACACACAGAAATTCTTTGTTGAAAGTGTTGAGTGAAGCATATGTGCCAACCAACATCACTAGTGGGGAAATGGCCAATATGGTAGGCCAGGTACTGGAGAGTCATAAAATCACTTTTCATGAGGATGAGCTACCACCTGAAGGATTGGGGCACAACAAAGCACTGCACATCACCGTGCAGTGCGAGGATCATTTCATTACGAGAATCCTAATCGATGGAGGTTCCAGTATTAACATCTGTCCGCTGATAACACTCAAGAAATTGGGTAAAGGGCTACATGAGATAAAGGATGGGGCGATCAATGTGAAGGCTTTGACGGTTCTCAGAGGTCCACCATGGGGGAGATCAGTCTATGTCTACAGATGAGACCAACTTGGTTCGAAGTGGATTTCCACGTGATGGATGTTCCGGCATCCTATAACCTGTTGTTGGGACGACCCTAGATTCATGCCGCTGGGGCCGTAGCATCAACACTACATCAGGCGGTAAAATTCGAGTGGAACCACCAAGAGGTGATTATTCATGGTGACTGTCACACCTCCTTTTTTCACCCCCGAATTAATGAAGGGGTAATAAGGGAGTTTTTCCACTTTAAGTGACATTATTCGGTTTTGGGACTTATTATTTCTTTTTAGAGTCGCCACCCGAATTTTTGACGATGCTCCAGGACACCGTTTTGTTTTAGAATCCCAAACCGAGGAAATTTTGACTCTGTTTTGATTTGTGTGCGACCAGAGATCCGAGTAAGGAATTTCGTTAACCCGGGATAAGGTGTTAGGCACTCCCAAATTCCGTGTTTCTAGCACGGTCGCTTACCTATTAATATTTGGCCTGAAAAATTATCTGATTGTGCGTTTTTACCTATTGTGCCTTTTTTAAAAATAATTAGCCGCTTTTGATAAGTATGGATTTATCTTGAAAAAACAAGTCATGAGAAGGTGCACTTGTTATACTTTTGAACATATTACGATTACGCCACATGAAATGCACCCGTAACCGCAACACGTAATTTTATTAAGATTTGAAGTTGAAGACGGGGACACGAGTTGTCGAACCCGAGGGTAGCTTATGTAATCAAGACTATTGATCATGAAAGTTTATAGTGCCTATTTGAGGAAATATTCGATTATTCCTTATGTTTTCTATTTGAAGGAGCATTTTTAGTTTTAAGATCAATTAGGGCGTTCATGGGTTTATTTTAGACAACTCACGATGGCGTGCACTTGTTATTTTTGAACACATGGAAAACACGTCACCTGAAATGTACCCGTGATTGGTATAAGCATTTTTGTTAATTGTTTAGAGTTGAGGGTCGGGGGCATGAGTTGCCACTCCCGAGTGTGGACAATGGTAATTTTTGGAATGACAATTGATTTTACCCAATTTTTCAAACTAAAGGATGTCACTCTACCTAGAGGATTGCCTAAAATGATATTCACTAGCCTAAATGATAACATATTTCGGGCTATGGCCATATTTTAGCCCTAATTAATCACTTTAGGCCATCCTAGTTTGGCTTTTATGAGAAGACTACCAGTTAAGAAATTCAATTCTTAATCAAATCTTAAAGGTCTTCAATTTCTAGTGTGGTAAATGATAGAAAATGTGTTAATCTAGATGTACCTCATTCGTGTAGATATACATACACCTATAAGAATTACAGACACATAAATACATTATTTGTTGGTCTCACTTTAGATTGGTAACCTAAAATTACTTTATTTTTTCTGGAACTTTGTAATTTCTAACGAAGACATAGCACAAGCAGTTTTACAAATTCTAAATTAACAGTTCTTGTCAATTTTTAGATAGCTTAATCACATGCTTCAAAGGTTCCAAAGTGTTCATACATCGATTTCAGAAAATTCAACAGGATACAACATGAACCAAAATAATCTACTAAATCCACTTATACTGAAACGACTGGATTTTGAAATAACCAATTCTGAAAATCTGATAAATGTTTAAGAAATGTTTCCTGCGAACTGATTTGAATACCAACTCCCTTTTGATTAGAACATCTATTTTTTTATCCTTGAACTACTTTTTAGAGCAAAAAAAAAAAAACAGATTCAGAGCTCCAGGAAAATCACCTCAAAATTTAGTTTGAACACTATCGAATGAAACACTAAAAAATGAATATACAGTCCAGTCTCTTAAATTACAAGATTCCAACAATGCAAAAAATGAATGAATTACAGTTTTTCTGAAGCGAAAATACAACTTCTGTAAAAATACATTGTTATGAATATCAAAGAAAAAAACTAGAAAATGGAAATCCTAAACAACTGCTCTTCATCTGGATTCTCCGTACTGTACATTTGCAGCCCTCTTTTTGAAATATATATAACACACAAACTAATTGAGTGTTGAGCATCCACCAGACCAAACATGACCATGAAAGGAGGTCAAGTTTAAACCTGATAATGATATGCTAAGCTACGCTAACAAAACAGAATTATTTATGCATTCTCTTGGTGTAAACCTGACCATGAATGTGTAAGATTTCAATCCCATAATGCCAACATTAACATAAGTCTAAAGCCATATGGAGACCTGCTTACTGAGTCCCTTCAATGAACAAGGAACACAAATAAGACCACCTTTTATCATTAATCTAAGATTATAAGTCCAACACTTTACTATTTGGACAGTGTTGAGGATATACCTTTGAGTATTGTCAAAAGATGAATCTAATCATGAAGGAGGTTAGATTCAATCCTTAATGACGCTCTTAGAAGAACAAAGCATATTCATACCTCTTAGGGACTAAATCTGGCCATAAAAGGGGTAGATTTAGCTCCATGGATCTCATCTTTTGTTCCTCTTGACAATTATACCATAATTTTAACTTTTTAGGCTTTTATAGAGACAGAATCTGATCATTTTAAGAGATTCAGATTCCTTACCCTAGGAGGCCTTTTGACTACTTATTTTATACCTTAACAGAGGTAACTTCAGGGACATGCTGCTGTTTATGCACTATTGTGGGGTGAATTTGACCATTGGAAGGTCAAACTCATCTACCCTAGTGCTAATTATCTCAGTAAAACTGAGACTGACACAAAATAACCTCATGCAAAACTTAATAAGTTGTGAAACATACAGAATTTAAACAAAAGCTAAAACAAAATAGTTCAGATAGTTCATATACAATATTCCTTCAGATTCCTCTACCAGCACACTAATAGTCTTATTTCAATGGTTTATACTAAGAATAAAGGAGAAGAAGATTCAACTTTACATAATCTCAAAAACACAACATGAATCAAACATTTCAACACAAATTCTGAATTTAATAAATTTATTTAAAGTTCATTGTTACATACCTTTTAAAGAGAAAAAGTGAACAAAAATCCTGACCAAATAAAGGCCAGGTAATCATCAAAGTAGCACAAAGAAGGAAATTCCAGCAACAATGGTAGAGGAGCAACCAGAAAACCAGCAACAAACCAGGAAGAGTAAACAACCCAGGACTTGAGTACTCAAAACAGATATTTTGAAAACCAGAAACAGAAAAGAACCAGAACCAAGTTGATAAGACCCACAAAAGCTTGATGAACTCCCAAAATAAAATCAAACCTTTTCAACCATATTCTTTTTTTTTTTGGAAATTTTTCTTTATGAATGAAAAAATATTTTGATTCTTTCTGTATTTTCAGAATGTATTAGCAACTAAGAGAGGTTGAAAGAATGTTTTCAGAGTGTCCCCCAAAAGAAAAATCCTCTCTTTTCTAAAGGGAGGGGGTACATTTATAGGATATTTTTGGAACGGGATATCCTTTTGGCATATTCCCAGTTTAAGGTTTGAAATAGTACATAGGGCAGCTGTCATCCTTATCTTTGGGACAGCTGCCCCTATTCCAGAAACTTCTAACTTATTCAAAAGACTTTTCTATCCCCTAAAAATCTGATCTTATAAGTCTAGAGGTTCTTGGGTTGTTACACCCAAGATTCCTTCAACTAAAAGTCCTAAAATACCCCTTAAGGTCCCTAGAATTACCATTAGGTAACTAGGGTTAAGTTTCTTGAGTTATCTATTAATTTGGGTTAGTTGATCCCAATTAGTTACTTTAGTTCTATTGGTTGTTCTTAACTATGGTTAAGTTAATTAATTAAAGGTTAATGGATTAAGTTCCTATTAGTCAACTAGGTTTAGCTTGTTACTTAATGTAAATCAATCAATTTAATTCCTTAACCTAAGTTAACTGATTTAGTTTAAATTAAGTCAACTCAATTACCTAAAATCAGAAACTTAACTAATTATCAAGCCTAGGTTAAATGATTTGTTTTAGTTAATTAGCCCTAAACTAATTATCTTAGGCAGATTTTAGGACTTAATTAGTTGTTTAAGAAACTATTAGACTAGGTTAGTTAACTTAGGTCTTTAGGCTTAGGATAATTAAAGGAAGTTTGTTAAGTTAACTAGTTCATTTTGTTTGAAGGAGTCGACTAAGTTAAATCAATTCTTGGGTTTTAGGTGAGTCTTATGCTATGTTAACTATTAGTCAATAAGCAATTTCATTCTAATCTAATTAACTAATAGCTAAACCTTAATTTTATCAAAGGTTAATTGATTTTAGATTAATTAATTACTTTAGGTTAGTTAAATTAATTTCTTGGACTTAGTTAATCTCCTTGTATTAAGGCCTGCTTTAGTTTCTACTTGGCTCTAGGTAGAGCTTAGTTTTTTTAAGTTACTCGAATATGCCAATCTAACCTAAGAGTTGAAATTTAAATTATGATTAATTGGAAGTTAACATCTAATTGAGACTAATAACATAGGCAGCAAAATCAAGGCTAAATCAATCGACGACCTCAAACAAACACGAGCAAAACAACTAATAGAGGCTGTTTTACTTACAAGAATTTCAACATATGAATTCAGGGATTTAATCAATCAATTGTTCATGCTTGTTTATTGACAGAATTCAACAACATAAAGATGTCTGGCAATGAGCAGAGAAAGGAAACTAAATAAAAAACCTAATGCTAATCTCGGTCATACAAATCACTAAACTTGAACAATTAAATCATACAAAAATAGTGATAAAAACCTAAGCTAAATTCGTTTGGGAATTTAAACTAAAGAAAGAAAACATGAACGGGTAAAAAAAAACAAAAACCAGAAATAGTGAGTAAATTACGGCCTATTCATGATATCGATCAAGAAACAACAGAAAGGAAGTGGGGGATACCAGTTTGACAGGATTTGGCCGGAAAAAATAAAGTCACCGGGCTTGGCCGGATCTCGACGGGGTTTGAAAATGATCCAAAACCACATGAATCAATAGCTCTCATCAAGATCTATTGACTCATGTAGCTTTGAACCATTAGTTGTTCTTGAATCGGCGGACATGGGGTTTTAGGGTATCAGGTTTCTTAGATCTAAAATCGGATGATTTTTGGTGGGATGTTGGTGGAATCAACGACGGGAGGTGACTGAGGAGGAGGAGGGGAGTGTCTGGTGAAGATTTGGTCTGGATTGGATGAAGCTCCGCCGCCGAAGGCGATTTCCGGCAGGCGGAGGGCGGCGGCTAGGGTTTGGTGTTTAGAGAGAAGTGAGAGAGATGGACAGGGGGGGGGGGTGTGAGGCTTCTGCAAATGAGGGGGTGGGGTGTGGTTTGGACATATATATAGTTAGGGATCAAGGGGTTTGGGAGCCATTGGATCATATCTGATCCAATGGCTAGGATTGGAAGGTACAAAAAGGGGGTCGTTTTGGGTGTCGGGGCTGGGCAGGCCGGGTAAGGTTTTGGGCTGGGTGTGTTTGTGTATAGAGAAGGGGTTTGGGCCTGGGTAATTTTGGCCTAGGTCCGATTTTACTCCCCTTCTTAGCTAATCTAACTAATTAATTAATTTTGAATTAAATCAAAACTCACAAAAATGTAGCAATTAATTCTCACTTAGTTTTTGCCTAATTATAAATTAATTAAGAGTAATATCATTTAATTCAATACTCATATCATTTAAGGAATAAATTTCACGATTTTGTTAGAAAAAATGAATAAATTAATCATTAAATCTTCATTGTGTCAAATAATCAACATTTTTGTTGTTATTTATTTCAATCGATTACAAGTAATATATTAATTAACTCTAGTTTAAATTTTAATTAATGAGTAAATTAAAGGTTGAAATTTCTAGTNGTAATTATTTGAAGAATAATTTTCCGTAATTTTTCAATAAAAATGATTGAAGTTATGCACCGAATCATGCAACTTTAAATAATTTATGAATTTTAAAGACAAATTATGATTTATGTAATGAAAATGATTCGCACACAGACGTTGAAATTCAACAAAGGTTTATAATCATTAATTAATTTATGGAATTTTGTAGGAATATATAGTAGGTTAAAATTACATGCTCACAGCTGCCCCTCTTTGCTCGAAAACGCGAAGAGTTTTCGGGAAAAGACCAAGTGAGAAGTTATGAACAACTTTTACCCGTTCAAATACTTCATGTGAAGCGTTTTTGAAAAGTTTGACCGAACCCTGCTTCAGAGATTGCCTACATATCCTTGGCTCTAAAGGAATCAGGTCAGTGTAGTTTTGGAAGTTCTGGTAGCTGGGACTACCGAGTAACTGTGGTTTCACTGCGGCTGATGCTTTTAGTGCTGCTGATCTCCTTATTACACCCAAGTACAAAATGAAGGACTAACTAAAACCTATCAGCTGCTAAATTACAAGATTCCTATCTAGGACTTGGTCTTGAGTCTTGATCTTTTGCTGACTCTGACCTGGGTCCTGATGCTTGTTAGTCGCAGGTGCTGGTTTTGTCTTGTCGTTCCTCGGATCAAAGCGGGATATACTGGACGGATGACTTCAATCTCGTCCTGAATAGTCCACATCTTCCCCGTTTGTGCACTTTTGGATTCAATCTTCTCTTTCTTCTTTTTGTTTTGTTATTTTGGATCGAAACTTCTTCTTTTGGTCGTCTCGAGTTCCAATGTTCTAGAAACGTAATCTGCACAAAATCAAAACAAACGAATGAAATTTTCTGCCCCAGTTTTCACTAGGAAAATTTCGTGAGTTATTGTAATAAAATCTATGCTATTTTATTATTGAAAGAAATAAAAGGCCGGGAACTGTGTACCCGGAGTGAATGCAAACTAGGGGGTGGATACCCTATGCCTAAAAGGTGAAATCAACTAGGGATTGGAGGCCCTATGTTGGAAAAGATCGATAGCTTATGTTGTCGTCAAGAAGAGATCACCAGGTTATGCCGGTGTCTGGGGAAGGATCAATAGGTTATGTTGTCGTCACAAAATAGATCACTAGGTTATGCCAATGACTAGAGATGATCAACAAGTTATGCTGTTGTCGGGAAGATCACCAGGTTATTACAGTGTCTGGAAAGGTCAACAGGTAATGATGTTGCCTGGGGAAAAGAGATCACTGGGTTATGCTAGTGTCTGGAGAAGAAACGATCACCGGGTTATGCTGGTGTCTGGAAAGCTCAACAGGTCATGCTGTTGCCTGAAAAAGAGATCACTGGTTTATGCTAGTGTCTGAAGATGATCAACAGGTTATGCTGTTGTCAGGAAGATCACCAGGTTATGCCAGTGTCTGGAAAGGTCAACAGGTCATGCTGTTGCCTAAAATAAAGATCACTAGGTTATGCCAATGACTGGAGATGATCAACATGTTATGCTGTTGTCAGGAAGATCGCCAGGTTATGCTGGTGTCTGGGAAGGTCAACAGGTTATGTTGTTGCCTGAAATAGAGATCACTGGGTTATGCCAATGTCTGGAGATGATCAACAGGTTATGCTGTTGTCAGGAAATTCACTAGGTTATGCCGGTGTCTGGGGAGGTCAACCGATTATGCTGTTGCCTGGGGAAAAGAAATCACTGGGGTTACGCCAGTGTTTGAAGAATGAAACGATCACCAGGTTATGCTGGTGTCTGGAAAGGTCAACAGGTCATGCTGTTGCCTGAAAAAGAGATCACTGGGTTATGCCAGTGTCTGAAGATGATCAACATGTTATGTTGTTGTCAGGAAGATCACCAGGTTATGCCAGTGTCTGGAAAGGTCAACAGGTCATGCTGTTTGATCACGCTCAACTATGTCTTATAGAAAGACTAAACGGGCGCTGCAAATATAATCTGG
>MDKI01161231.1:0-20260 GCA_005239505.1 Nicotiana paniculata
CCTATATTACTTGTCGACCACGTACACTTGCGTGTGCATTGGGAAATCAACCAACAAGTTTTCTAACGCCTGGGTAACGCCAGGCTACCCCAGGCTGCTTGGCTCTGACGCCCAGCTATCGTCCGGGCGTCCCCTTTCGCGTATTCTTTGACGTATTTGCATCCGCTTAGCCCCGTTTCCATTTCCAATTCACCTACACATAAAACAAACCCTATAGGCACATACGATGTGTATTTTATCATTAAAGCTCATAAAATGCAAGGTATATAATGCTTAAAATCATGAATTCTAGCCACTCATCAATCATCAATATACGCTAACGGAACAAAACCCAATTGAAAGATATAAATTTTAACAAAATTCTCGAAATTCAGCCAAATCTGAGCCCCAGGCCCACGTCTCTGAATTCAATAAAATTTACATCACTAGAATCCTCATCATCCCACGATTCTATACATACCAAAAACTCCACAATCGGACCATAATCTCCCACTCAAATCACCAAAAGAATTTCCAATTTTTTCCTCCCATATTTTCCAAATTTTCTACTTTAATTCCACAAATTTCAAGCCTAATCCGTCACAAAATAACATAAAAACGAGTTTTTAATCCGGGAAACTTACCTCCACTAAAGACCCTTGAATTCCTCCTTCAGTTTGCTCTCGAACAAGCTTAACCCGCATGCAACAATGGAAGAAATGACCAAAATTTCGCGGAGGCACCTATTTATACTTTCTGTCCAGTTAATCTGAACCTGCGGGTAATTCCTCGCACCTGCGGTCCCAGGAGCGCACCTGGGAAATCCCACTAACAGTCCAAACTTCGCACCTGCGATTCCTTTTCCGCACCTGCAGCTTCGCAGATGCGGCCTATGCTTTGCACCTGTAGATTCTCCTGCCTGGCCTCTTTTCGCACCTGCGCAAAGACCTTCGCACCTGCGGCTCCCCATCCGCAGGTGTGGCCACAGCATAAATTAACACCAGCAGCTATTTGCTGCAATTTCCTAAGTCCAAACCTCCGCTAACCATCTGAAATCAATCTCGAGCCCCTCGGGACTCCAACCAAACATACCAACACATCCCATAACCTCATTTGAACTTAGTAGAGCCTTCGAAACACCAAAAACAACAAAAAAATACCAACATTACATCAAACTCAAGCCTATGAACTTTGAAATTTCTAAATTTCGCCAATGATGCCGAAACCAACCAAAACACATCCGATTGACCTAAAAATTTGCACGCACAACCAAAATGACATTAGGAATCTGCTCCAACTATTGGAATTCAATTCCGACCCTTATAGCCTATTTTCCACTACCGACCGGAAATCGCCAAAAACTAACTTCCGCCAATTCATGCCAAATTCTACACCGGACATCAAAATTTCACTCCGAACACACTCATAATTCCCAAATCACCTAACGAAGCTATCCGAGCCATAAAATACGCATTTCGAGGTCTTTTACCAATAAGTCAACTCCCAGTTGACCTTTCCAACTATTAAGTTACTTTAAAAGACTAAGTGTCTTTGTTCTCACTACGACCACTCCGAACCCGAACCAACCGACCCAATACAACATAAATAGGATAAACAACATATGATAAAGCAGAAACGGGGGGAAACGGGGCTAATCATACGGAATGACTGGCAGGGTCGTTACACCCTAGATACATATGGTGGGGCAGTTCCATCCACCCTTTATCAATGTATGAAGTTCGAGTGGGATTGCAAAGAGATCGTCATGCACGGTGAATGGAGTCGGTCAGCTTATCTAGAACATGCATTCCCATTCATAGAAGGGTTGGATGGGGTCACCTTTCACGCGATTGATATCATGCAGACCAGGGAGATAGAGAACACTAAGCAGAATCTGGGTATGCAATCACCATACAGATCAAAGATGGCCATGAGAGAGATGATGAAATACAGGTGCCGACTAGAGACCGAGCTAGGAGCCCGATCAGATGTGATAAAAGATCCAATTAAGCCAAAGAGACAGAAGGATAGAGCTGGGTTAGGGTATCAGCCTCCAACTGGGAAGATTTACACCAATAGCTTTGGGAAGAAGGCTTTCGTTCCAGAGCGTGTTCTGGGTCCGGGTCAGAGCTCAGCACCAGAGGATGACATTGTAGATGGAATGGAAAGACTGTTCGTAGCCATGATCTAGGAATTCCACAACGAAGATAATATCAAGAAATTGATCATTCCGGATGCGGAACCAGGAAATGCCCTGCATAATTGAACCGCGAATTCTTGGTAGTGTGGAATTGTAAAACTTTTGAAAAACACAAGGTTAACTGAGCCATGAGTTGTGCCTGTACTTTTTTGTCAATCACTTCCTTGAACGCTTAGACGTTCCACTTTTGATAATATGAAAGAAATGATTTTCTTAAAATCATTGCAAATCTATTTACCTCTTTATTTATACTTAGTTGCGTCCTGCGATTATGACATGTAATGAGACCTTCGAGAAAAATGACCCTGATTACAAGGAGTACAAAGAGACCATGATGCCTGATAACCTCCCGTAAGTGATCCGACATTTAGAGAGCCAAAAAAATTCTAATCTTGGAGAAACATAAGTAATCAACTTGGAAAGCAAAGAAGACGTGAAAGAAACTCAAATCAGAATCCATTTAGAAGCAGAATAGAAAGAAGTACTGGTCGAGCTCCTCCAACAATACTTTGACATGTTCACATGATCATATGATGACATGCCCAGATTGAGTACCAACATTGTCTCACATTGATTGCCCACCGATCATGCCAGACCGCCAGTTAAAAAAACCCAGAAAGTTGAAGCTCGATTTGAGTTTAAGAATAAAGAAAAGGTCACCAAGCAGATATAGGCGAATGTGATAAGAGACACCAATTATCCTACATGGTTGTGAAACATCGTACCGGTGCCAAAGAAGGATGGGAAGATCAGAATATGTATGGATTATTGATATCTTAACAAGGCTAGTCCGAAGAATAATTTCCCTTTACCAAACATTCACATCCTTATCAACAATTGCATGAAGCATTAGTTGCAGTCATTCATGGATTAATTCGCCGGGTACCACCAGATCCAGATGCATGAGGAAGATGCAGAGAAATAGCGTTCACTACACCATGGGGAGTTTATTGCTATAGGGTCATGTTATTCATACTCAAGATGGATAGTGCTACTTATATGAGGGCCATAACAACCTTCTTTCATGATATGATCCACAAGAAAATTGAGGTATATGTGGAAGACATCATCATCAAATCCTAGAAGAGTGCAGAACATCTGAATGACCTGAAGGAGTTCTTGTACGTTCGCGGACATAGAGTTTGAAGTTGAATCTTGCTAAATGTGCATTCGGAGTCCCCCTGGAAAATTGTTAGGCTCCATCGTGAGCAGGAAAGGGATATAATTGGATCCTGCCAAGATCAAAGCCATTCAAGACTTACCGCCACCTAAAAGAAAGTAGAACATGATGAGTTTCCTTGGAAGATTAAACAACATAAGCAGATTCATAGCATAGTCTACGGTAATTTGCGAGCTTATTTTTAACCTGTTAAAAAAGGATGTTGCTACAGAATGGACAGAAGAATGTCAGAAAGCTTTTAACAAGATCTAAGAGTATTTGTCAAATCCACCAGTGTTGGTTCCCCATGAACCCGAAAAGTCATTGTTACTATACATGTCTGTTCTGGATAATGTATTTGGATGCCTGTTGGGACAACACGATAAGATTGGGAGGAAGGACCACGCTATATACTACCTGAGAAAGATGTTTACACCATGTGAAGCCAAATACACTTTGATAGAACGCAACTGGAGCACTTTGACTTGTATCTCTCAAAAGTTAAGGAACTACATGGGCATACACCACGAATTTGATATCTTGGCTTGATCCAGTCAAGTACATCTTCCAAAAGTCGATGCCTACTAGAAAGATGGCCAAGTGGCAGATTCTTCTCACATAATACAATATCGTGTACGTGACGCAGAAGGATATCAAGGGACAAGCATTAGCCGATCATTTTGCAGAGAACCTGCTGGACATAGACTACGAGCCACTCACTAAATACTTTGTGGATGAGAGAAGTATTGTTCAGCGGGGAAGACATCGCAGAATCATACCTAGGATGGAGAATGTGTTTCGACGGAGAAAAAAACTTCAGAGGAGTAGGGATTAGTGCAGTCCCGATATCTGAGTCAGGACAACATTACTAGCTTCAGCTTAGATAATGTTCCCATGCACCAATAGTATGGCTGAGTATGAAGCATATATACTCGAGATTAGGATAGCAGTTGACATGAACATCAAGGAGCTTCTGGTCATATGAGATTCTGATCTACTGAAGCATGAAGTTCAAGGTGAATGGACTACCAAGAATTTCAAGAGCCGTCCGTGCCTACATTTTCGTCTGTTCCTACATTGCATGAAAGAGTTGTGCAAGAGATTCACCAGGATTGAGTTTAAACACATTCCCAGAATCCAAACTAGTTTGTCGATCTCTCTAAACCTTGTCATCCATGATCCAGCAACCATATAAGAACTATATCGACTCTATTGAGATAGATGTTCAGTATCAGCAAGCATATTGTTTCCATGTAGACGAGCATCCAGATGTTAAAGCGTGGTAGTACGACATCAAAAGGTTCCTTGAAGCAAGAGAATACCCAGAGAATGCCACCTATGATCAGAAGTGAGCACTCAAAAGGATAGAAAATCACTTTTTCCTTAACGGGGAAGTCATGTAAAGGAAGACCTCGGACATGGGTCTCTTAAGGAGTGTAGATGTTGTTGAAGCAACCAGATTACAAGAATAAATACACATAGTAAAATGCTGACCTCACATGAACGGTTTCACTTTAGCCAAGAACATTTTGAAAGCCAGATACTTTTGGATGACCATGGAAAGCGAAAGTATCTGTTACGTGCAGAAGTGTCACCACTCCCAAATTCATGGGGATTGCATCCGGGGAAAGCGATAGCAACTGTTCGCTGCTTAGGGCATAGGCGTGATTGGACCTATAGTGTCTGCCGTATCAAATGGACATTGTTTCATCCTGGTAGCTATTGACTACTTCACAAAATAGGTTGAAGCCTCTACATACATGGCTATCACGAAAAAGATGGAAGCTGAATTTTTCCATAACAACATAGTCTGTCGATTCGAGATACCGTACCCAATCATCACTGACAATGCATCCAATCTCTATATCGATCTCAAGAGAGAAATTTGTGAGATGTTCTGAATCGTCCATCATAATTCCACAGACTACATGCTGCAAATGAATGGATCAGTTGAAGTAGCCAATAAGAACATTCAGAAGGATTTTACGAAAGATAGTGGACAATCACAAGCAATGGCACGAGAAATTATCCTTTGTCCATCTAGGTTATCGAACCACCTTGAGAACATCCACTGGGGAAACTCCATACAAGTTAGTATATGGCACTGATGATGTAATACCTATAGAGGTCGAGATACCATCCTTGAGCTCATTCAAGAAGACAAGTTAGATGATGCAGAATGGACACGGGTCAGACATGATAAACTCATGCTCATTGACGAAAAGAGAATGGATGCAGTATGCCATGGTCAGCTGTATCAAAATAGGATGGCTAGTGCATTTAACAAGAAGGTGACACCTCGGAAATTTACACCGGGCTAGTTGGTTTTGAAGAAAACATTTCCTCATCAAGAAGAAGCCAATGGAAAGTTCATGCCTAATTGGAAGGGTCCTTATATGGTCCATCAAGTATTGTCAGGAGGAACTTTGATCTTAGTAGAAATGGACGGAAGAGTCAAACGAAGCCCATCAACTCAGATTTAATCAAGAGATACTACATTTGAATACAGTACAATTAGTGTTTGGATGTAATAGAACTACGCCGACCTAACTTCCACGGTGGGATACGTAGGCAACTCATCTAGGGTCCGATCTCCCTCTATTTTGTAATAGAAAATCCAAATATCATTTTGTATGTACTCGGAAATACGCCACGACTTGATTTTCTTCGGTAAGAGCACGTAGGAAATCCTCATCGGATTCAACACCTATTGTAATTAAACTACGTTCTGGCATGATTCTATTTGGATACGTAGGCAGTTTGAGCCAGACTCGGCCACTTCATTTCCAATTTCATATCACTTTGCATCTATTGCAATCGAACTATGTTTTGACCTGATTCCATTTGATTATGTAGGCTACCTGAGTCAAGCTCGGTCATCATCATAATTTCTTTATAATTACCCTCGAACTACGTTCAAACTGATTTCGTTCGGATACGTATGCAACCTGGAAAGGTTCGATTATAACCTTAGGGAACTTTTGTAATGTATTTTTTTATAGTATGACACAATCGCGGCAGCAAGAAGCTATGTCACCATAGGAATTTCCACGAATCAACATCAATGAGACAAAGTCATCGAGAAACAATTGTCGCGCCAGAAAGAATTTCTAAACATGTCATAATCCGGAACGACGGCATTTGCCACAAAAAATGAATAATTTTCAAAATATTTTCTAAGAAACTATCATTCCACCTACCAAACTTCGCTCCATAATCTCACCATACTCGAGGAAAGTCCAGGACCAATACAAACCAACACCCCCCCCCCTACTGGGGCACATCAAAACAATGACAACCCCGCTACTCTCTCAAAAACCTTATATCTCTTTCATTATTTAATTTATTTCCTCATATAACTAAGGATAACTCCAAAATTCTTTGAAGATATTCTGGGACCAAGTCTCCGATACGGTCGGAGCATAGCGCCCTGTACAAATCAAGTTATTGTCTTTTCCAATCAAAGTTCTAAATATAGCAAACTGTCAAACTGTTTGCTTCACCAACTAGAGCACTTTGCACAGATTGCATCGCCACTCTGCCATATCGGAGATTAGTATATAGTTTCAAACTTTTTCACCAATGTTACCAATCGAAGGACAGACCATCCGATCCCGCCATACGTTCCGCCGATTGACGACCGTAATTTAGCTTTGTAGTCAAGAGTATATCTTGGGCATACTTCTTATTCTTTATTTTATGTTGAATGTTTTGACATTTTATTCATGCAGCATACAGATACTTTACATTTTTCATGTCAGAAAGCTCCCATCATGCGGAGGTACTTTACATTTAAAGCCAACTACTCCCATCATGCGGGGATATTTTACATTTCAAGTCTTACTCCCATCGTGAAGATACTTAATGCTCTGACAGCAGGGGAACGATATACGTCACGGCTAACAATCGAGTCAAATTCAAGTATCCCGTCACATTGATCCCGAATACCAGCTAGTCGGAAGTCAACATCATCATTCCTGCATCATTTACATCACATCTTAACATATTTGCATCACGATATATGGGTTCACGACGTGGAGCTTATTCTAAGAAGAAAAGCAAGCTACAATGCTCTGAGGAACAACAAAATCATAAACGGGCCAAGGATTCAAACCCAAACTCAAAAATTGATTGGTATAACTCTAAATCATCAAATCTTTCAAGTCTCATAATCAAGCCACAATTCAGAGCCATCTTGGGTACCAAAATCTTTCGTCTTGCAGTGTCTCATAATACGATACTGGGCAATTCCTACAAGCATCGCCTTCTCCAAAGGATTGTTCTAGAATTACATGAGGCTTGATCCTAGTTAAGCCCGAGGTATGTAAGTAAATCAAAGCCAGAATATGGCCCCAATTTTTCCAAAATCCCTGAAATCTTCCTTAACTCTTCCCTTAATGCTGCAACCCATAACCTTCCTCAAATACTTATTCCATTCCTACAATACATGCCTAAAGTTGGGAAAAAATTAGTCTTGGTTCAATTTCTTTGTCCGAAAACTCTTTTATCATCTTCGGTCAAAGAGAGGCAGTTGTTAACGATCAATTTTGACCATCCTTTTTAAAATTAGCTTACTTATACTTATTGGTTTATATAATATGTTAAAAATATTTTCTAATCAATAACACCTAATTTTATATAAATTAATAATGTTAAAATCAATAATTTAGTTACATAATCATAAATATATTACTCTTACTATTTTATGACCATTGAAATGATCTTTATATTCATTACATAGGTCTTATAATTAATTTTAAAAGATTATTCCTTAATTTTAGTAAATTAGCCTTCCTTTTTCAAAATAATCTGAATTAGTGTCATAAATTGAATAGTAAGATATTTTAATAATGAATTATTTAATTACAGTAATTAGTAGTGTATTTGATGATTATAATTTATATTATATTTTATTGAAACTAATTAAGTTTAATTAAATTTTTAAAGAGGTTAAAGACTAAAATGGATACAATCGCAATTGCACAATTAAATACAAAGTGTCCATCTCTTATATTAAAGCCAACCCAAAACCTTGGCCCAATTTACATTTGACCCCGTCCAGCACAACCTCCTCCATTCCACTTTGGTAACCCGCCCCAACCTCTAAGAACCAATAGAAATTCTCCACGTGACCCAACTACACCACTCATATAAGAAACACACACACATCAAAGTCGTTAATCCATTCGATCAACGACCCATATTTTATCTTGATTTCCCTTTAATTTTAATGCCTCCCATATCTAATCTCAGCCGTTAAAACACATGGATCTAATGGCTCACATAATTCCTCGTTAAAATCTTCTAATACCTGAATTAACAGGGTCAATGATCAAATGATCCAACGGCCTAGATCTTTCCCTTCCACTTTAACCTAGAGACCAGTCGATCTAAACCCAAACCCTAAAAAACATTTCTCTCTTGACTCAGCCACATTCTTTCCCCTTTCTTTCCCTTTTCCCCAAAGCCACAGATCCTAATCAATTAAAAACCTTGCACAAATTTGTGCAAGGTCATGAATCGACCAGGAAATCATCCCCTTTGTCTTCTGAATCCACGAATCCCACCGGATTCTTCCCCGTTTCATCACACTAAGACCCCAAATCTGAAATTCTAGATTCAACGATGAAACTTCTAGTCTCTATATTTCTCTTATGCTCGATCAAATCGGAGCAGGCATAAGCATATCTCAAAGACTCGTTATGATCATTCAAGGTCTAGAGGTCAAATACAATGACCTGTGGATACTGAAGCTTTCTCTTATGGGTTTTGCCTTCAAACGGTCAACTTCTCTCCTCTCAAGTAAAAGCTCTCGATGATTTCCCTCTGTTTCTATGATTTTCACTCGATTTTTCTCGCATCATCCGGTAGTCGTCACTCTCCACTACCAAGTTCAAATCTGCTGAAAATCCTAAGGCATTGAATGCCACTATAAATAGAAGTTTTAATTCTCTCACCTAATAGACTTAACACGACCTAAGACGGACATACAATAGCTTACAGAATCAACCAAAACCTAGGTTCTAACTGATTTTTCATACTTTTCTCTCTTTCTGGTTCTGAGCTCTACTCACTAGTAATTGTTTAAGCTTTGATTCCTAAATGGCTAAACAAAATATTTGTTTGGTTTGCTGCTCAAAGGAAGGTCAGTGTACTATGACCCTTCCTCCCTCTTAATTATTTAAGTTGAAACCATGTCTACTTTGTTGTCTTCTGCTAATTAACTTTTCTTATGATGTGTTGTTACTAGTTTGTAATTAATTATCTCTGCTCATAATGTATTGTTATTAGTTCATAATCGACCACTACATTTGGTATTGTTTTCCTTAATAATCTGAAATTAGACCAATACTAATCGACTACCTTTATAATCCTAATGAATATTTCTCTAAGTTGAATAATCAATGTGCTTCTGAACTTCTGTGATTAACAAATTATCTTAATGATTCTTTACAATTGTTCTAGCTATAGACTTCCCTGATGATTTTTCTATGGCTCTCATGACTGCTCTAGTGATCTTTACCTAGTGTTTCTTGTTGATTTGTATCATGAACTTGAGAATATTTGTCTGATAAACCAAAACTAGAAGAGATATGAACACTTAAAGTTAACTATAAGGATGTCATTACAGTTATTGTATATCAGCTTATGTTATTTGAGTTGACTTTTTCCTTCTAATGTGCTTCTGTAATTCTGTAACTATTAAAAGATCATAGTAAAGGTTTTTTGTTAACTTCAATAACTTCTTGATCACATATGTGAGTTCCACTATATAAAACAATGCCCTAAAGTAAAATAGGTTGAGTTCTAATGAATCTCTGCAGTTAATCTTACAAGTGCTTTGTTTGCTACTGTTAACCTAGACCAACTTATGTTTAGATTGTCTTCAAGAATATGTTTAAAGAATAGAATTTGGTTAAGAGTTATAATTGTTATATTCTTGTATCATCTCTTGAATTGGTTATACTAAGCTAAACTTCACTGTGTTTGGACTAATACACTTAACCTGTATAACTGATACATGCCCCCTTAATGAGAAACTTTCGTTGTTCTAAACTTTCTATAGTGATCTTGTTTGTCTAATCTTAGGCTATTTGATACTCAATCATGTTTACAATTTTTAGGAATATCTCTATATGTGTCTAATTATCTCCTCTTTGGTTTTCTGCACTCATCCCTGTTTCTTAAACAAACTTCCTGCCTAGGTGGCAAGGCAAGCTTGTAAGTCACCTCATCAATTCTCTCAAGAATCTCAAAAGGTACGATATACCTAGGGTTCCACTTGCCCTTCTTCTTGAACCTCGTAACACCCTTCATGGGCGAAATCCGGAGCAAGACTCGCTCCCCAACCATGAATGCAACATCAAGAACCTTCTAATCTGCATACCTCTTCTATCTAGATGGGGTTGTACGAAGCCAATCCTGGATCAACTTGACCTTCTCCAAGTCATCTCGAACCAAATCCATGCGTAATAACTTAGCTTCTCCCGGCTCAAACCAGCCAATTGGGGAACGACACAGTCTCCCATATAGGGCATCATAAGGAGACATCGGAATACTCGATTAGTAGTTGTTGTTTTAGCCAAACTACGCAAGTGGCAATAACTGATCCCAAGAACCCCTAAACTCCATAACACAGGCACAGAGCGTATCCTCCGATATCTGAATAGTGCACTTAGATTTCCCCTCATCCTGAGGGAGGAATGTTGTGCATAACTCAACCCATGTGCCAAACTCACGATGTACAGCCCTCCAGAATCGCGATGCAAACTGTTTACTATGGTCAAAGATGATGGATACAGGCACGCTATGAAGTCGGACAATCTCGCGAATGAAGACCTGAGCCAGGTGCTCTGAAGAATAAGTAGTCACTACCAGAATGAAATGAGCCGACATGGTTAACCTATCCACAATCACCCATACTTCATCAAATTTCTTTTGAGTCCTTGGGAGCTCAACAACGAAATTCATGGTAAAATACTCCCATTTCCACTCAGGAATCTCAAGCTTCTGAAACAACCCACCTGGCCTCTGGTGCTCATACTTCACCTGCTGACAATTTAGGCACCAAGCTACATACTCCACTATGTCCTTCTTCATACTTCTCCACCAATAGTGCTACCTCAAATCCTGATACATCTTAGCAGCACCTGGATGAATGGAGTACTAGGAACTGTGGGCCTCTTGAAGAATCAAGTCACGCATACCATCCAATTTGGGCACACATAACCGGTCCTGCATTCGCAACACACCATCATCTCTAATAGGATCCTCCTTGGCATCATCGTAATGTAAAGTGTCATTAAGGACAACCAAATAGGGGTCGTTGTACTGATGATGCAATCATATAGAGAATATCGATAAACCACGCAAGCCAGAACTAGACTCGGCTCTGAAATATCCAATCTAGCAAACTGGTTGGCCAAGGTCTGAACAACCAACGCTAATGGCCTCTCTGGTGTCGTATATATGCTAAACTGTCCAAACTCTCCGCCTTTCGACTCAAGGAATCGGTCACCACCCGGGATGATATAAAATAGAGATATCATAGTCGGTGGAGGTGCACCCTCCTAAGTCTGGGGCACTCCCTCGCCATATGACGGGTATCACCACACTCAAACCAAGGCAGGTGCATGTCTGGAAAACTCACTAAATTTGATAGCATACTCTGACACAGTCATAGCACCCTGACACAACGGCTCAAACTCTGAACGCCATACATCCCGAAAACTCTGGGGAACAAACTCTCTCAAGAACATATCTGAAAACTAAGCCTATGTGAGTGAAGCTACATCGGTTGGTCTACCCTCCTCATAAGCTCGCCACCACTGGTATGCTAGTCCCGATAGCTGGAAAGTAGTGAAATCAACCCCACTCTTCTCCACTCTACCCATGGTACGGAGATTCCGGTGGCACTTCTCCAGAAAACCATGTGCATCCTCTGTAGCAAGGTTGTTGAAAGTAGGAGGATGGTACTTTTTGTACCTCTCGAGTTTGATCTGCTCCTCCTTAGATGTTGTTTCCCAGACCTCGGGCTAAACTGGGACGGCCGGCTACAACTGATATAACCTCTGGGACCTGGTCAACATGGACGCGTTGATCTGGGGTACGGGCTGCTAGAGTCTGAGCTTCTCCCCTAGCCTGAGATGTGGTGGGTGCAAGTGTAATCAACCCCGCCTGATCTAGAGTACCAAACATACTCAAGAACTATGCGAGGGTCTCCTGAAGAGCAGGGGTGGAAATAGGCGCCTCAAGTGTCTGGCCCCCAACTAGAGCAATTAGTGGCTCCTCTGTCGTAGCCCGGGTAGGTGCTCTGGCTACACCATGTGACCCTCCTCGACCTCTGCCCCGGCCCCATCCCCGGCCTCTCATGGCTCTATGAGGGGCGCGGATGTCTTATCGTTGGATCTAGCAGTGTGTGTCTTCACCCTCTGTGAGAGAATAGAAAGATAAAGATTCTGAATTTCGAAGTCAATAAATTTGCATGATAAGGAGTCAAAGAAGTGAAGTTTCCTAATAGTTCCATCGCCCCTCGAAGATAAGTATAGACGTCTACGCACCGACCCGCGAGACTCAACTAGACCTGTTTATGACCCGTAACACCTATGAACCTAGAGCTCTGATACCAACCTGTCACGACCCCAATCTCCCTCCGTAGGATATCGTAACGGCACCTAGTATCTAAGACTATGTAAGCCTAATATACATGAAGAATTTAACGAAAACAGTAATAAAACTTCCAACTAAAACCAATAGCTATGATAGAAGGGACTCCGCAATACAACTGAATCTCTAACTCCCAAAATCTAGTGATTCCGAGCCACAAGCTCTACACGAGTATATTGAGCATCCCTATACAACAGTATTTATAAAAAGGAGAATGAAATAGAAACTAGATAGAGGATGACTTGAATTTTCATATCTAAGCTCGACTCACGGATTCCTAGGCTAGTATGAAGTACCTGGATCTGCATAAAACGTTGTGTAGAAGTATAGTATGAGTATGCCACAACAGTACCCAGTAAGTATCAAGTCTAACCTCGGTAGATTAGTGATGAGGTCAGGTCAAGACATCTACTGGAATAAATAAACAAATTGAATAGGTATAGTGCAGTATGATAATGAAAACAAGGGAATGATATAGGGAATAAATATAACAAGAATAGCTACACTGAGACTAAGGCAATTAAGACATCACGGAAGAAAACCATAATAAGAATGCCAAGGAACTGATGCAAACAAAACCCAAATGATATAAATGAAAGGTATCAACAAGAATCACTATCGAGGTATCGCCTTGTAGTCTCATTTCAAAACTCAAATCACAATCTTTCCTTATACCAAAAGGGAGCCTTGAATTTAGTTTTGAAAAATCATTTTTCCGAAATAGAAACCCGTGTTTTAGCCCACCTTATCATAGAACGTGGCTTCAAGTAGTTTCCCTACTAGCAACACGCGTATCAAGACCACCTTATCTCCCCGCATGCATTTCAACTCCAATCCTTACACCACTGTATGCGTATTAATATCACAACATATCACAAATCGCACCTCAAGTGCCCAATACCACAACTTTCCAAAGAAGTCAACAATAAGAATGTTTCAACAATAAATAGACCATGATTCAACCATAATATGTACAAGAGTCTCAACAATAGTAACTGAAAGTGAATGACTCAAAAAAGAATGGTATTTCAACAAATTTACAACTTTGCCTCAATGCGAATCACGGCCTTTATAACTTCAACACCATAATTCAACTTTAAGATATTTCAAGAAATAACAACTTCAAGTAAACGAACTATGTCAAGTAAATCATGCAAGGATAGGTTAATGATGATAGAGATAACATATTATGACAATTCGATTAAAGGAATGAAAGAATAAACATAGCTCAACCCGGTGAATTACCACATTTAGTCTGTGTACCCACTCGTCACCTTGCGTACATAGCTTTCATATACCACAATTAACACAAAACAACACCAATCCTAAGGAGTAATTCCCTACACAAAGTTAGGCAATCCACTTACCTAAAAATACGCTAACTCAGTACACTAGTAAGTCTTTTCCGCGATTATCCAAGTCTGAACGACTCGAATCTAGCCAAACTAACTTTATACCATAAATAAAAACCATAGAAAACTATTCTGAATAATAAAGTTGCAATCTTTAAAGAAAATCAAAAACTTCAACTCAAAAATTCAACCCTAGGCCCGCATCGTGGAACCAAAAAAACTTACAAAATCTGAACACCCATTCAATGAAGAGTCCAACCATACCAAAACTATTCAAATCTGACCTCAAATCTCCCTTTCAAATTCCTAAAATTTGGTCTATGAAGTTTCAAAAAAATTCCCAAATTTTACAACTCAAAACACTAGTTAAATGACAAAAACAACGATGGATTCATGTACAATAGCCAAATCTGAGTTAGAATCACTTAACTCGATGAATTCCATAAAATCCCTCTCAAAATTCCCACAAAGCGAGCTCTCTAGGTCAAAAGATGAGGAATGAAATAAAACCCTCATTTTTCAAATTTAACTCTCCTTCCTTATACGCGGACGCGGTCACAACCACGCGTTCGCGATGCACAAGCTCCCCAACCTTCGCGGTCACACCCCTCACTTCCTGAATGCGAAGAGTAAAATCCCAACAGACCCTATAGACTCTACGCGATCGCAGGAGAACCTTCGCGAATGCATAGAAGGAAACCAGAACAGAAAAACCAACAGTCCATTTTCAATAGCAAATGGTCTGAACTCAATCTGAAACACGCACGGGGCCTCCAGGACCCCGTCCGAACATAGCAACAAGTCCTAAAACATGATATGAACTCGCTCAAAGCCTCAAATCACATTAAGCAAAACTAAAACCACAAATCTCACATCGATTCAAGCCTAATGAACTTATGAATTACTAACTTCTAAAACTAATGTCGAAACATACCAAACCAATTACAATTGGCCTCAAATTTTGCACAAAAGTCATAATTGAAACAACAAACCTATTCCATTTTCTGAAACTGAAATCTAGACCCGACATCAATAAAGTCAACTCCCGGTCAAACTTCTCAACCTTCCAACCTTCAACTTTCTAACTTTCGTCAATTCAAGCCAAAATGACCTACGGACCTCCAAATCAATATCCGGACATGCTCCCAAGTCCAAAATCACCATACAGAGCTATTGGAATCTTCAAAGCTAATTTTCGAAGTCGTCTACATAAAAGTCAAATTCCGATCAACTCTTCCAACTTAAATTTCCAATACTAAGTGTCTCATTCCACTCTGAAATTCACCTGAACCAAAACCAAACACCCTGGCAAGTCACATAACAAAAATACAACATATAGGAGGCAATAAATAGGGGAACGTGGCTAAAATACTCAAAACGACCGGTCGGGTCGTTAAAATGTCTTTACTTAGTTTTACATAAGATTAATTTTATTTCATTCTTAATCACAAGTATTTGTTACAGTTTCATTAGGGCCTTACATTGATCATATCTACATTTAAATGTTATGTTGGGCCTTGTCACTGATACCTGCCTTTCTATTGTACAGATGTGATCGAACTGGGCCTGCTGAGTTCGCAGGAACTCAGGTCCAAGTTCTAGCCTCGAGTCTAAAGTCATTGAAGCTGCTGATATTGTTCGTTGTCGGTTGTGCCTGACATTCCTTAGGCCCAAACCATGAGTCCAATTCCCTTTGCTTTATCGCTTTTATATAAATTTGTTGTTGTTTCTATATGTATATATCACTAACGATATTGAGCGAATGTTTTTTTCTTTTATAATTTTTGAATTACTTTAGAAACCTGGGGTAAGTTGAAAAATTATAAGTAAAATAAAAACGAATTGCGGTCTCATACATCAGTTAAATAACTTAAACTTGTTTAATTATTTCTATTATAGAGTATTAACTTTCATTCCTACTAACTGTTTTTCATGAATTTTTGAAGTTCAAAACAAATTTGAAAAGTCGAAAATCCTCTTTCTTTAAAAGCCAGAATCAGGCAAATAATTTTAAAGTCGAGTTTTCTACAAACCAAATGAACACAGTTGCGATCAAAGAACTTCAATCGATTTTCTTCTAAACTTGGATGCAGAATTTGGAAATGGGTTTTCAAGGTTTATCTAAACCCTTTTCTCCAATAACCTTATTTCACTACGGTTACACAAACAGCCATTTTGTTTCAAAAGTAAAGTACTTTTAAACCTAGCCATACTTACAAAGTTTACAAATAAACCTTATAGACCTACTTTCAAAAGTTCTTTCAATCACGTAAATATGAACACTTTTCAAGGCTTTTACAAATGAAAACTAAACTCTCCTTTCAAAATTGCATACATCATTTTCAAGTGATAAGTTTTAAACATGAATTAGAGTAAGCTACACATTTTTAAGCACTAACCAGTATAATACAGACATTTAATTTCTTAAACCTAGTCTAAGTCTTATGGAGCTACCTTAGGTAGATTCTAAGGGGTGCCTATCACCTTCCTCTTAGAATAACAAGAACCCTTGCCTAAATCTCACTGGTTAGTAGACCAATAGATAATGATTTAATAATTGAATAGGTACCATAGTATACGTTTAAATATTAGGCGGCTACTCTTTTTAATCATCAACAGGGAAACCACTAGTTAAATCTTGTTTTGACTCGTGCAAAATAGAGTGAAACAACAGTGACCTACTCTGGAGTGTGATTAGATGAGGTTTGGGCTCCCTCTCCGGCCTGAGAAGTATCTAGGACCACACGAATTATCTGTACATGTGCCAAACCCTCAAAATAACTCAAAATTTGGACCATGGTTTCCTTAGGCACTAGAATAGCAATAAACCCTTGGGAACTTGTGATGGACTCATTGGAACAACCTGATCCACCACTGGAGCTAGTTGGCTCCTCAGAAGCATCTCTAGTACGTGCATGAGTAGTTGCGGGTACTCCACTTCTCGGGGGTGCCGCCATACGTGCGCTGGTCTATGCTCCAGTCCTACCCCAGCCCTGGCTCCGCCTGGGGTATTGGCTTCTACTTAACCGTAGCGGATGCAAGTGACCTCACCATCAGTAAGAGAATAGAAGAGTAAGGTTCAAACTTCAAGATAAAACAAGGGACGCACATTAAGGAAAGAAAGAAGGAAATTTTCCTAAATCCCGTGTATCCTCTCTAAGATAAGTATAGATATCTTCATATTGATCCGCAAGAATCTACTAGACATGCTCATGACTCATATAACCTATGATCCAAGGGCTCTAGTACCAACTTTTCATGACCAAAAGTCCCACCAAGGTCCTAATAATACATAACCTAATCCCATTAGGTAAGCCAACATTCATAATCCACCAATGGAGGACAAACAAAGGATAATTAGTTGTCCTGATATAAATAAGTATAAAAACGTCTGAATTTGACATAATAACACAACACTACTACATCAATCCCAAAACCATATAGTAAAGAGTCGTGAGTTACTAAAATAGAGTACATTCCATTCTTAAATACAAGAGTATAGTTTGAAATAAAATAAACAGTAGGTTAGATAAGAAGGGGACACCATACGGTTCAAATCCAACATAGCAGCACACCACGAAGTTCCAAAGACAAACTATTAATCCCCCTCCTAGACACTGCAAGGACCAACACCAAGATCTGTATAAAATATGTAGAAGTGTACTATAAGTACAAATCAACACGTACTCAATAAGTATCAAGTCTAACCCCGATGAATTAGTGATGAGGTTGAGATAGGAAAAAAAGTTAATCACTCTCATAACCTATTCAATCATAACATGTACAAGAATATAGAAATAACCAAAAATTACGGATATACATAGTCTGGTGCACAGTCAAGAAGGAAGGTAATAAGCATGTTTTCAGAGAGAGCAATCAAAGCATGAATTAAGGCACCAACAACACATATAAAGATGATACGCAACAACCAACATTAAGATAAATGCTTCTGCGTGAGTTTAGAATGTCTATGCATAATAAAGACTCAAATGAGTTTAGAATGTCTATGCATAATAAAGACTCAAATTTTATCTTAACTGACACCTTTTCGGTACCCGATATTACTGCACACACATCAATCAAAGTGACATAGGTAATCACGTGATTCGAAAAGGATAGATCCAGTTTTATGCGCCACACGAACAACTCAATAAGCATAATATAATCTACATGGATAACTCACTTGCCAAGTCATCAATCTAGATCAGAAACTGCTTAGGGATGTATACATGTGAACAAGAGATACTTATATATGATGCACATGGACAGATAAATAGACATGTAAAGAAGTATGCATGTGTAGAAGTATGACTACGACTATATGCATCCAACAAAGTTTCTCAAGTAGTCACACAACAAAAAAGGCATAAAACAAGAAGAAACACATCTCATACAAGGAAGAAATAAGCCTAAAATCTACCCCCCCCCCCCCCCCCCCTCCCAACATGGTATAATCTTAGCGTCCGCATATACATTCTTCACTTTGCATATATGTCATCGCCAAACACGTAGTTTGTAGCACATAACTCCATTTTATGAAATTTTTCTTCAAATCAAGGTTAGTTTGGATACTTACCTTACGAGGAACTCAACCTTCCAAAATGACCTTTCCTCTATCATTGCACTCCCACACTCCAAATCTAACCAAATAATACAACAAGATCAAATAAAGCCATAGAAACTAACTCTTAACGATAAAGTTTCAATTTTTAATCAAATCTCAAAAGTCAACAAAACGTCCACCCCCAGACCACATGGTCAAAACCCAAGTACAAGGTCGGATCACATTGACCCATAACCCGGCAAGTCCATGTGATTAGTTCCCAAATTCGGGTCCAAATTGGTATTCAAAACCTTAAATACACTTTTACAAAGTTTGGACAAAATCCAAATTTCTCTTATTTTCAATCCCATATTTGGTATTAAATCTAGTGATAGATTCATGTACAAATTATAGATTTAGGTTAGAATAACTTACCTCAAACTAGTAGATGAAGATATCGGTCAAGACCTCTCAAAACCAAGCTACCTAAGTCTCCAAAATGGTCAAAAATGAGATAAGAAGTTAAAAAATTAGGTCGTTAAATATTGAGAAAAAATATGCTTTCAGTTCCTCAGCCATCATAGGTCAGTGGGCTTGGCGCTCAACATATGTATTCCCCAAAACCAATTGGTTTGGGCTCCCCAGCCAATGATCGCAGTGATATAGGTGCTCATACTAGCAACGCCTCCAAAATAGTTCCAAATCTTCTTCAAAACACGTTAAAACTCACTTGAGCCCCTCCGGACCCTTTCCAATTATCCCTACTAGTTCGTATATCCTATAAAAGCTTGCTCAAGGGCTCAAAATACTTTCAAAAACATCACAACTTTAGAGTCCCTTTAGCCGTGAAAAGTTTTTCACTTTTTTTTCAAAATTTTTTACTTTTTTCCAAATTAGTCTTTGGCCATAAAATTTCGAATTTTCATTTGAAGATGAATTTTGAGATTTTTCGAAAATTTTAAAAACTCCAAAAAGATTTTTTTCAAAATTATCACTCAGATCACTCACAAAAATTCAAAAACAACTCGAAATTATATTCATGACCAAACACAACTCTAATTTTCAAATACCATTTTCACTTGGAAATTTTTTTTTTACTTTTTTCGGAATTTTACAATTCTTATGTCCAAACGCCCACAAAGAATCAAGATCCAAGCCAAAAATATGATCTTTCTAAATTTCTTCAAGTTCCAATTTATAGGTCTAAACCACTTTCAAACCCTTTAGATCACCTCTAAACCATTCTAACAAGTCCAAATAACTTATATGGACCTATCTAACAATAACAAACCAGCGTAAGTACTATTACGCGGCGCCTTCCTGAGGTTCTTTGGAAGGGCGACGTAAGGCTAAGCAACCGA